>PITA01003544.1:0-71091 GCA_004023965.1 Spilogale gracilis
TTTTTTTTTTTTTTTTTTTTTTTTTTTTTTTTTTTTTTTTTTTTTTTTTTTTTTTTTTTTTTTTTTTTTTTTTTTTTTTTTTTTTTTGAGAACCAGCTCCTGGTATCATTGATTTTTCCATCACTTTTTAAAAATTGTTGTTTCTTTTTATTTTGTTTGATTTGTTCTAACTTCTATTTCATTATTTCTGCTCTAATCTTTATTCTTTTTTTTTAATTTTTCTTTACTTTATTTTATTTTTTCAGTGTTCCAAGATTCATTGTTTATGGACCATAACAGTGTCCCATGCACTATATGCCCTCCTTAATACCTACCACCAGGCTCACATATCCCTCCTCTCCCCTGCCTTCCAAACCCTCACTTCGTTTCTCTGAGTCCAAAGTCTCTCATGCTTCCTCTCCATTTCTCATTTACCCCAGTTCACATTTCCTTTCCTTCTCTTAATGTTCTCCATGTCACTCCTTATGCTCCACAAGTAAGTGAAACCATATGATAATTGACTTTCTCTGCTTGGCTTATTTCACTCAGCATAATCTCCTCCAGTCCCATCCATGTTGATACAAAAGTAGGGTATTTATGCTTTCTGATGGAAGTGTAATATTCCATTGTATATATGGATCAAAACTTCTTTACCTATTCATCATTGAAGGGCATCTTAACTCTTGTCACAGTTTGTCAGTGTGGCCATTGCTGCTATGAACATTGGGATATATATAGCCTTTCTTTCATACATCTGTATCTTTGGGGTAAATACCCAGTAGTGCAATTGCAGGGAGATAGGGTAGCTCTATTTTTATTTTTTTAGGAAATGTTTTCCAAAGTGTCTTTACCAACTTGCATTGTCACCAACAGTGTAAGAATATTCCCCTTTCTCCACATCTTCTCCAAGACCTGTTGTCTCCTACCTATTAATTTTGGTCATTCTAACTGGTGTAAGGTGGTACACTCAATGTGATTTTGATTGAATTTCCCTGATGGCTAATGATGATGAACATTTTTTCATGTGTCTGTTAGCTATTTGTATGTCTTCTTTTAAGAAGTGTCTGCTCATGTCTTCTGCCCATTTTTTTCATGTGATCATCTTTTTTTTAAATTTTTTTTAAAGATTTTATTTATTTGACAGAGAGAAGCACAGCCAGAGAGGGAACAAAAGCAAGGGGATTGAGTGAGGGAGAAGCAGGCTTCCCGCCGAGAAGGGAGCCCAATGTGGGACTCGATCCCAGGTCTCCGGGATCATGACCTGAGCCGAAGGCAGTCGCTTAACCAACTGAGCCAGCCAGGCGCCCCTGTGATTATCTTTTTTTGGAGTGTTGAATTTAAGAAGTTCTTTATAGATCTTGAATATCAGGGCTTTGTCTGTAGAGTCATTTGCAAATAACTTCTCCCATTCTGTGGGCTGCCTCTTTGTTTTGTTGATTCTTTCCTTTGCTGTTCAGAAGCTTTTTATTTTGATGGAGTCCCAAAAGTTCATTTTTGCTTTTGTTTCCTTTGCCTTTGGAGATGTGTCTTGAAAGAAGTTGCTGTGGCCCATGTCAAAGAGGTTACTGCCTATGTTCTTCTCTAGGATTTTGATAGACTCCTACCTCACATTGAGGTCTTTCATTCATTTTGAGTTTATATTTGTGTAGAGTGAGAATGATTGAGTTTCATTCTTCTATATGTAGCTGTCCAACTTTCCCAGCACCATTTATTGAAGAGACTGACTTTTTCTCACTGAATGATTTTTCCTGCTTCGTTGAAGATTATTTGACCATAGAGTTGAGGGTCCATATCTGGACTCTCTACTCTGTTCCATTGGTCTATGTGTATGCTTTTTTCCCAGTATTATGCTGTCTTGGTGATCACAGCTTTGTAATACAGCTTGAAATCAGGCAACATGTTGCCCCCAACATTTTCTTTTTCAAGATTTCCTTAGCAATTTGGGGTCTTCTCTGGTTCCATACAAATTTTAGGATTGCTTGTTCCAGCACTTTGAAACATGTTAGTGGAATTTTGATCAGGATGGCACTGAACGTATAGATTACTCTGGGCACTATAGACACTTTAACAATGTTTATTCTTCCCATTCATGAGCATAGAATGCTTTTACATCTTTTTGTGTCTTCTTTAATTTCTTTCATGAGTCCCCTGTAGTTTTTCAAGTACAGATACTTTACCTTTTTAGGCTTATTCCAAGACATCTTATAGTTTTTGGTGCTATAGTAAATGGAATCCGTTCTCTAATTTCCCTTTCTATATTTTCATTATTAATGTATGAGAAAGCAACTGATTTCTGTGCATTGATTTTGTGTCTTGCCACATTACTGAATCACTGTATGAGTTCTAGTAATTTGGGGGTGGAGTCTTTTGGGTTTTGCATATAAAGTATCATGTCATCTGTGAAGAGAGACTTTGACTTCTTTGCCAATTTGAATACTTTTGCCAATTTGAATACTTTTTATTTCTATTTGTTGTGTGATTGCTGTTGCTAGGACTTCTAAAACTGTATTGAACAAGAGTGGTGAGAGTGGACATCCTTTTCTTGTTCCTGATCTTGATGGGAAGGTTCTCAGCTTTTCCCCTTTGGGAATGATATTAGCTGTGGGTTTTTCATAGATAGATTTTATGAAGTTGAGGAATGTTACCTCTATTCCTGTACTTTGAAGAGTTTTAATCAGGAATGGATGCTGTATTTTGTCAAATGCCTTTTCTGCATCAATTGAGAGTACCATGTGGTTCTTCTCTTTTCTCTTATTGATTTGTTCTATCACGTTGATTGATTTGTGAATGTTGAACCACCCTTGCATCCCTGCAAGGATAGGAGGATAAATTCCACCTAGCCATGGTGGATAATCTTTTTAATATATTGTTGGATCCTGGCGGCGCCTGGGTGGCTCAGTTGGTTGAGCGACTGCCTTCGGCTCAGGTCATGATCCCAAAGACCTGGGATTGAGCCCCACATCGGGCTCCCTGCTGGGTGGGAAGCCTGCATCTCCCTCTCTCACTCCCCCTGCTTGTGTTCCCTCTCTTGCTGTGTTTCTCACTGTCAAATAAATAAAATCTTTAAAAAAAATATATTTTTGGATCCTGTTAGCAAGGATCTTGTTAAGAATCTTGGCATCCATATTCATCAGGAATATTGGCTTGAAATTCTCCTTTTTTAGGGGCTCTTTGCCTGGTTTCAGGATTAAAGTAATGCTGGCTTCATAGAAAGAGTTTGGAAGTTTTCCTCCTGTTTCTATTTTTTGAAATAGCTTCAGAAGAATAGGTATTATTGCTTCTTTTAATGTTTGGTAGTATTCCCCCATGGAATCCATCAGGTTCTGGGAGGTTTTATTATTATTTTTATTATTTTTAATTTATTTTAGTTTTTCAGTGTTCCAAGATTTATTGTTTATGCTCCACACCCAGTCCTCCATGCAATATGTGCCCTCAGTACCCACCACCAGGCTCTGTCATCCCCCACCCCCTTCCTTCCAAGACCCTCAGTTTGTTTCTGAGTCCAAAGTCTCTCATGTTTTGATTCTTTCCCGGAATTATCCTACTTCCCATTTCCTTTCCTTCTCCTACTGTCCTCTATATTATCCCTTATGCACCTCAAGCAAGAGAAACCATGTGATACTTGACTTTCTCTACTTGGCTTATTTCACTCAGCATAATCTCTTCCAATCCAGTCGATGTTGCAACAAAACTTCCACTCTGAAGTTTTTGATCACTGCTTCAATCTCCTTACTAGATATTGATTTATTTAGGTTGTCAATTTCTTCCTGCTTCAGTCTTGGAAATTAATAAGTTTCCAGGAATCCATCATTTCTTCTAGGTTGCTTAACTTTTTGGCATTTGCTGTTGATAATAATTTATGATTATTGTTTCTATGTCCTGGTGTAAGTCATGATCTCTCTCTTCTCATTCATAATTTTATTAATTTGGATGCTTTCTTTTTTCTTTTAGATTAGTTTTTTCAGTGATTTGTCAATCTTATTAATCTTTCAAAGAACCAGCTTCTAGTTTTGTTGATGTATTCTATTGTATCTCTAGTTTCTATTTCATTGATATCTACTCTAATCTTTTTTCTTTTTTTTTTTTAAAGATTTTATTTGTTTAAAAAAAAAAAGATTTTATTTATTTGACAGAGAGAAACACAGCCAGAGAGGGAACACAAGCAGGGGGAGTGAGAGAGGGAGAAGCAGGCTTCCCGCTGAGCAGGGAGCCTGATGTGGGACTCGATCCTGGGTCTCCGGGATCATGACCTGAGCCGAAGGCAGTTACTTAACCAACTGAGCCACCCAGGAGTCCCAATCTCTACTCTGATCTGAATTATTTCCTTTGTTATGTGTGCGGTTGGCTTAATTTGTTGTTGATTTTCCAGTTCTTTAAGGTGTAAGGAGAGTTTGTATATTTGGGATTTTTCAAGTTTTTTGGGTGAGGTTTGGATGGCTATGTATTTCCTCTTTAAGATTACCTTTGCCATATCCCATAGAATTTGGATTGATGTATCTTCATTCTCATTAGTTTCCATGAAATGTTGAAGTTCTTTATTTCCTGGTTGATACAGACATTCTTGAGCAGGATAATCTTTAGCTTCCAAGTGTTTAATTTTCTACTAAACTTTTTGTTGTAGTTGAATTCCAGTTTCAAGGCATTGTGGTCAGAGAATATGCAGGAAATAATCTCAACATTTTGTTATCGGTTGAGCTCTGATTTATGACCTAGTATGTGGTCTATTTTGGAGAAAGTTCCATGTGAACTCAAGAAGAATGAGTATTCTGTTCTTTTAGGTTGGAATGTTCTGAATATATCTATGAAATCCATCTGATCCAATGTGTCATTCAAGGCTCTTGTTTATTTGTTGGTTTTCTGTTTAGATTATCTGTCCATTGCTAAAAGTGGCATGTTAAGATCTCCTACAATTAATGTATTTGTATCAATATGACTCTTTATTTTGCTTAACAGTTGGCTTGTGTAATTGGCTACTCCAATCTTGGGGACATAAATTGCAATTGTTAGATCTTCTTGGTCTATAGACCCTTTAAGAATAATGTAGTGTCCTTCTGTATCTCTGACTACAGTCTTTAGATTAAAATTTAATTTGTTTGATATGAGAATTGCTACTCAGATTTCTTTTGAGGTCCAGTGGCATAAAAGATGGTTCTACATCCCCTCATTTTCAGTCTGGATGTATCTTTAGATTCAAAATGTGTCTCTTGTAGTCAGCTATTGATGGGCCCTGTCTTTTTATCCAGTCTGTAACCCTGTGCAGTTTTATGGGAGCTTTTGGCCATTCATGTTGAGAGTGATTATTGAAAGAGATGTTTTTTTATTGATATCATGTTTCCTGTGAAGTTCTTATTTCTATAAATTATCTCAGTAAATTTCTGTTCTGTGTCACTCTTGAGTTCTTTTGTCTTTTATAGAACCCACCTTAATACTTCTTGTAATGCTGGTTTGGTGGTAGCATAATCTTTTAGACCTTGCTGGTCCTGGAAACTCTTTATCTCTCCTTCCATTTTGAAATCAGTCTTGCTGGGTACATTATCCATAGTTGTACATTTTTTTCATTTAATTTCCTGAATATGACTTGGCAGCCCTTTCTGGCTTTCCAGGTTTCTGTGGACAGATTTGACGTTATTCTGATGGTCTTTCCTCTGTACGTAAGGGATTACTTTCCCATAGCTTCCCTTAAGACATAGTCTTTGAAGTTATAATTCATGAATTTCACAATTATGTGCCTCGAGGTTTTTCTAGCCTTGTTGATCTTAAGGGGTATCCTCTCTGCCTCTAGGACATAAACACTTGTTTCAAGCCCCAGATTAAGGGAATTTTCATCCAGGATTTGTTCAACTATATCTTCTAGTGTTTTCTCTCTCTCAACTCCCTCAGGGATTCCAATAATTCTGATATTGGAGTGTTTCATGGCATCATTTATTTCCCTAATCCTATTTTCATGGGATTTTAGCTGTTTGTTCAAAGACTTCTGCTTCTCATTCTCAATCAGTCTGTCTTCTAGATCACTAATGCCATCTTCTGCTTCACTTTCCTTAGTTGTTAGAGCATTTAGATTAGATTTGATCTCACTGCTAGCATTGTTAACTTATGCCAGACTGGCTTTCACTTCTTCTCTTAGAGATTCTATCTTTCCACTAATGGTCTTTTCCAACCTAGCCATTGCTTGGATGATTACTACCCTGAATTCCATTTCTGTCATACTGTTTGTGTTCATATCTGGTAGTTCTGTGACAGGGGTTGTAGACTCTGAGTTTTTCTTCTGTTAAGTGTTCCTCCTCCAAGTCATATTGGTGAGGAGTGGTTGAGGGGATGTATAGCTGAATACATCAACCACAATCCAGGTGAGTTGCCCATTGGAAGGTTTCAGAGCAATCAGAAGTCTCCACCAAAAAGGAAAAAAAAAAAGAAAAAAGAGAGAGAAAAACAGAAAAAAGAGCAAGAAAAAAACCTGGCCAAAATGGGCCCCAATGTAGGATTTATATGGCACAAAAACTAAAAGGAATAAACAAAATGACTGTCAAAAGAAAAACGAAGGTAAGTAAAGCAAAAAGCAAAACCCAGCCCAAATGGCCCCCAAGAATAATATTTATATAGTACAAAGGCAAAAACAAATACACAGAAACACTGACAGAAGAATAAGATGAGAAGGTGAGTACAAATCCTCGTTATGAGCAAAGAAAGTATTTCAGTTCCTCCTGGGTGTATCTTGTTATTATTGTTAGAGGACTTAACTTTATAGAGATACAAAGAAATTAAAATTGGTTTATATTAAGGGTAGTATTGGATAGGATGAGGATTATCTTGAAGCTTGTATCCATATGCATATTTAAAGGAAAGACATAAACAAACACAGGTATATGTTTGAAAAAAGTTCAAGTCAAAAAGTTATAATGAAATGTATTAAATATCAAGTTGTAATAATAAGTGGGTTAAAAAATAAAAGAACAAGAATCATGAGAATGAATTTAAAATTAAAAAAAGAAAAGTAAAATGAAAAGAAGTTAAAAAAATAAAATGAAATGCCATATTTATAAAATACACAGGTTTTGGAGTAGTACTGGAAGCTTAATATATTGTCTTGTCCCCTGATGTTGAGGTTTTACAGTTTTATGGAGACCCTTTGGTGGCTATCCTCTTGTTCTTCTGGCTTGCCTCTAGGGGAGGGGTCTGTCATGTTGTTTTTCAGTCAATGTAGGCTGAGTCACCCTGCTACCTATCAAGGGGCTGGGCTCTATGGAAACCAGTTTTTCAGGCTTTTACTCTCTGGAGGTTTTTGTTCTTTTGCAGCTTTTTGCAGCTTTTGTCAGAGCAAAGTAAGCTGTCCCTACTCAGACTTCTGTCTCAGAGAGAAGCTTCAGTCTGGTACCCTCTGGATGGTCTGGAACACACAAAATCCTTCTTTGCACTCTCCCATGTACCTCACCACCTCTCACAGGTAGCACACATACCAGTGACCAGTCGGAATTGCACCCAAGGCCCCTGCTTGTCCCTTCACTACCATGCCACAGAAACCGTGAGTGATGTAGGTTTGTGCGAGCCTGTCATTGTTGGGTCCGCTATCTGGAGCACACACTTGGCGCTGGGTGCTCTTGGACCTTGTGGTCCTGCACATGGAGTGGAAGTCTGTGGGAAGAGTAACCTCCATCGTAGGTGGCACATCCCTAGCCCAAGCCATGGTGCAAGCATGGTTTTAGGGGCTCCCTGCCAGCTGGGGCCACAATTTTATATCCCTGCCAGTGGCCGTGAGATTTCCCCAGTTGCCTCTTAAGATCTTTTTTTGTGTGTGTACTTTTATTTAACCCGATTGCAAATTGATGTTGCTCCCCAAGCACAGAGCACTTTTGTATTGGGGTACTACTTTCCAATGGGTTGCTTCTGGTGGCTCCCTCCCCCTTCTGTTTCTCCTCTGAAATCAGTCTGAGCACTCCTGCTCTGCTTTACCTCTCTATTGATGCTCTTCTGTCCCCATATAGATCTAGAAGTGTGTAGTCTTACATCTCAGGCTGATTTCATGGTTGTTCAGAGTGTTCTGGTAGATATTTAGCTCACTTCAGGGGACTGTTTGAAACAGTTTCCTACTTCTCCACCATCTTACCTCTCTTCCCTATTTTCATCTTTTTAAAAAAAATATTGTTTCTCTTTTCTGTTCAACTTGATTCTTTTCCAGTATTCTGCTCTCCAGGTCACTATTTTGTTCTTCTGCTTCCTCTAGTATACAATTTTTAGTGTATTTTTATTGCAGTTATTATGTTCTTCATTTCTGATTTTTTAAAAAATGTTTTCTTTGTGTTAAGGGAGTCACTGAAATCCATTACTCTTTTCTCAAGTCCAGTGAGTATCTTTATGACAATTGCTTTATATTCTCTACTAGATATATTATGTATCTCTGTTTCATTTACTTCTCTTGCTGTGACTTTGTCCTGTTCTTATAGCATTCCTTCAGATAGACTCAGGCCAAGAACATATTAGAGGGGCAGGACTGTAGTGATACATGAGGGCAGGGTGGGCTGTCCTAGAAAGGTTTGAGTTGGTCAGCCATGGGAGGACATCCACAGCCATCAGGACCCATGTAGACCAGGTAGGAGGATGTGGATCCACAGAAGCATCTGGGGGTAGGATCCAAGGTGTTAGTAAGGTTTGCAGTGTTCTGTTATGGGAGGAGACCTGGAGTGGAAGTCTGGCTGGAGGGGCCATGTTCAACAGGAGAATGGGGGATGGGATGTGCTGTTATCAGTTAGGTAGAGAATGTTGGCACCATACTGCTTCCTCTAGTTGTCTGTGTGTCTAGCCTGGTGTAGAGGCAGGGAAGGAAAATGGAGCCTGCTAGCTACTTTCTTCCTAGAGTAGTCTCCAAACCAATCCCTGCCCCTCCAGCACACACTCTGAGATTAGTATATAATTTCCTTCCCACCCCCCCAAACTGCTGCTTCTTTGTTATATCTCTGCTGGGCTTTGTGTTGTGATGTCTCTTGAAGGGCGGGACTCAATTTTCTCTAGTTCTCCCAGCTCTCCCAGAGCCAAGCCTGCTGATTTTTAAAGTTCCTTGTGTTAAGCCCATTGATCTTAAATTCCTGAAATTCAGCTCCTCTGTGTTTCAAAGCCAAATGTCATGGATTCCTCCTCTTCTCTGAT
Source organism: Spilogale gracilis (assembly GCA_004023965.1). Taxonomy (NCBI): domain Eukaryota; kingdom Metazoa; phylum Chordata; class Mammalia; order Carnivora; family Mephitidae; genus Spilogale; species Spilogale gracilis. The sequence continues at coordinate 9,118 of PITA01003544.1, forward strand.
GAAGCCCCCTCGTGTGAGAGTCTGTTTCTCTCCCCTCTCTGAACCCACAGCATCTCTCTGTCTTGAGGAGAGTCTCTGCCCTTGTACCCTCTTCGATATGGAATCTCTGTATTTAGCTATGGAGAGTTTGTTCTGCCAATCTTTGGGTCATTTTTGGGGTTATTTACACTGAAGTGCGTGTGGGATGAGGTGAATTTAGGATACTCCTACTGCACCATCTTCTTTTTGGCTATCTCTTATTTTTACTTTCTCTTCCAAAATTTCTCTTAATAATATTTCTTTAAAACAGCAAATACTTTAGTTTTGCTTGTCAAATCCACCTTTAGTAATAAATAAACTGAATTACTTAGCATTTATATGCACTTTATCAGATTCCAATCCTTTTATTTTATGCCTCTTATTTTTTTATAATCACGTTTCTCTTTATTTTTGTTTATTTTGCAAAGTATTAAGTATTATGTTTTTTGTTTTGTTCAATTTTAACTCAATATTTCAACTCCCTTAGTAACCATATTCCTGTTTCATTGAATATATCATTGTCCTTATCTTTATTTTAATTATTTAAAAAATGACATAACCAAGTTAATTCCCTTTAATCCCATCACCATCAGAGTATTCACTACATACACTCTTCCTCTTTGATGTCAGTTAAGGAAGATCTTTAGAAAGTATTTTAACCCTTTATATTCCCTTATTCTCCTTACATTTCTGTCTCCAAAAGCATGCACTTATAAGGTTTAATATTTTTGTTCCTTTTAGTGTTAGGATTTTCCTTGTAGTAGGTCTATTCCCTTTTAAGAATAATAATAATAGCCAATCATTTCCTCTTTACATAGAATTATATATTGTAAAGCTCATTGCTTAACACAATTCTCCACCATTAATTGCCTTCTGTACTGAAATATCATAGATTACTCATTTGATTTTTTTTTTTTTAAAGATTTTACTTATTTGACAGAGAGAAACACAGCGAGAGAGGGAACACAAGCAGGGGGAATGAAAGAGGGAGAAGCAGGCTTCCCGCTGAGCAGGAAGCCCGATGTGAGGCTCGATCCCGGGTCTCCAGGATCATGACCTGAGCCGAAGGCAGTCGCCCAACCAACTGAGCCACCCAGGCGCCCCTCATTTGATTTTTATTTGGAGTAGGGTGCCTGGGTGGCTCAGTTGGTTGGGCGACTGCCTTTGGCTCAGGTCATGATCCTGGAGTCCCGGGATCGAGTCCCACATCGGGCTCTCTGTTTGGTGGGAGGCCTGCTTCTCCCTCTCTCACTCTGCCTGCTTGTGTTCCCTCTCTAGCTGTGTTTCTCTCTGTCAAATAAATAAAATCTTAAAAAAAAAAAATGATTTTTATTTGGAGGATTTTCCTTAGACGCCATATGTGCATGGTTTACACTCTCAATCCTTGCATATTAGCTAATATCTTTTTTTTACCCCTAGTAAGAAAGTAATAGCTTCCTTATATTTAGGATGTTAGTGTCATTGCATATATTTACCTGTAGTTTTTATCTCTTATTGCACTGCTTTCCTTATTGTTTTTTGTAAAGCAAAAGGCAGATGCCAAGTATTCCCTTAACACAATGTTTTTTAGGTCAGGAAACATTCTCTTTCTATTTCTCTTCTCTTCTATTCTTTTCTATTTCTTTCTTTCTTTCTCTATCTCTCTCTCTCTCCCTCCCTTCCTTCCTTCCTTTCTTCCTTCCTTCCTTCCTTCCTTCCTTCCTTCCTTCCTTCCTTCCTTCTTTCTTCTTCTCTCCCTCTCTTTCTTTGTCCTTCATTCTTTCTTCTTTCTTTCTTCCTTCCTTCCTTTCTTCCTTTTTGCTTCCTCCTCTTTCTCCTCCTCCTCCCCCTCCTCCTTCTTCTTCCTTCTCTTTTTTCTTTTCTTTCTTTCTTATTTAATACATCCTATCTAGACTATGGTGTATTATTTCAAAACCTGTAGACGACTATACATGCTGCTATCTGTTATTATATATTCTTCACCTCCTGTTGATGTTCTCTTTGGAACTTGTGTTCTCATTAAGTAAGCTCTCCACTTTCCTTTTACATTTCCTTTTTTTTGTTTTTTTAATTATCTTACCTCCCCATTCATATTGAATGTGTTATTTTTTAGATTCTTTTTTACTTATTTGTGTATGGCTGTTTTTTCTTAGTTCAGTCTAATAATTTAGTATTAAACAATGATTATTTTTTGTAGTTATTAATTAGAATTAATAATTCTAAATTCATTTTTCTAGAAAATATTTTCTTGTAAATAAGTTTGTTTGCTTATTTATGTAGGTGTGTATGTAATCTCTACACAAATATATATTTCTCCCCAGGAATTGATTGCTCTAAATATTTTGCCTGGTCTGTCTTTATCTCTTTGCCGACTCCACCTTCTCCCCTTTTTTCATTTGCTTGTTCAAAGCTCTATTTATTCCAGTGACCAGGTCATGTCTTTTGAATCCTTTCAGTCAAAGCAAACCCACATGTTAGGATGGAGCCTATGATAAGGCCTAGGCATCTTATAGCTTTAAATTCTAGAAAGTGGGGAGATCCTAATTTATTCCTGATCTTTCTGCTGCTAAGGTTCTATTCTTACCCAACTCACAAGTATCAGTATTTTCTTTCCAATATCTTGAGGGAGTTTTAGAATTCAAGAACACTGGGTTATATCCAGTCATGAATAAAATAAATTTAATGGTTGTTCAAAAGGAAGGATCTGGACTTGAATTCAGATCCATATCTATAACTTCTCTGAGATACACACACACACACCCCACACCATATCATCTATCATCTATCTATCATCTATCTATTATCTATCTATCATCTATCTATCTATCTATCTATCTATCTATCTATTTATCTAATCTATCATCTATCTCTCTATGCATTCATCTATAACTATAGAAATGTGTGACTACTTTTGAGATTTCCCTGCATACTGATGTGTAGACAGCAGACACATTTTTATAGGCCTGAACTAAAGCGATAGACACTACTTCTAACCACATTACTTCTGAATACATAGCTAAACCAAAGTGAAATAAATACTGAAAAAATATACTGAAGCTATGCATTTAGGAGGAATAAAAAATAGTTTTTATGAACACAACACTAAATTCTGTCTCACATATTTAATTCAGCCATATATATAGTTTTATATATAATATTTCTATTTATAAAAAAGCAAGATCAGTTAGCCAACACACAAAATTGATTTACTTGATTAATAGTGTTTTCCTTTAAATTTATGGAACATCTTAAACTATCCTGAGTTCAGCCAGCAGGCTATTTTTTTCAAGTCTACTCACAACTACCTCTGTTAATTAAATAATATATGCCAGCTGAGTTTCTTTTTAAACCTCTTTGTGTCAGTTACACTTTAGTTTGTATTTTCATAAGTGAATACTATACAATTCAATTAATGCGCATAAATGTATCTATTTTTTCCTTCATGTTTCAAAGTCTCACCTAAAATTTTATTAAATTTCCTTGTTATATTGCTCCTTTTATTATTATGTGCTGAACTTCTTTATATTTCTGTTTCAATTCTGTCTGGTATTAATATTGCAACACCAGCACTCTTTGTTTAATATTTGTTTGCTATATTCTTTACATCTTTTTATTCTTTTATTTATATACTTTTCTCATGTATGTATGAGTGAGTTTACTTATGATTTAGGTACTTTTCTTGAAGAACCAAAATATTTTTCATATTTTTCCAAGGCTCTGAAATGAACAATGAAAATCATAAACAGCTTTGAAAACATCATATGATGATGTTTTCATCATATAAAAATTTCATTCATATGGACTATGCCAGAAGTCCATAGCTTAATTCTTACCAAAAGTCACCACTGATGTCTGTCTTTCATAGCTCCTCCTAGCAACATTGAACAATTTTCACATTTACTAAGAGATTCTTACTTGGCCCCAAATGTCAGCACTTATCTATCTTAAGAAGTGGAAACAGGTGTCATATTTCTTCTCACTTAGTCACATATTTTATAAATTCCTGCCACATCACAGGTTTTCATATTTAATATCTGATTTCACAAGAGTTTCAGCTAGGAATTAAGATGAGAACACATTTTAAGTGTGCAGCATGTCATATAAAAATACATAATGTCTAAGAAGGAGAGGAAACAGATTCATTTCAGATGTCATGATCATGGTATTAAAATAAGCAGAGTTATTATCTTTAATTTGTGCTTGGTATAATTCTGCCACATATCAGTGATATGACCATGGAAAGATTATTATCCACTTGGAGTTTCAATTTTCTAATATATGCAATGGAAATAATGATAGTACCTAGTTTTGGCAGATAAAGTGGTGTATGTGTACACTTACTTGGCATTTCAAGACTTATGTTTTAGAGTTTAATTTCCATATATGCAATTTTTTGAGTTCTCACTTATTAAAGATGGGGAAATTATTAAAAACTAAAATACTGTTGATAAAACAGTATATTTTACTACTTTGATTACACAAAGATTAGATTCAACTTCAAACACAATAAGCTGATATTGCAATTTAAATTTGATTTATATTAAATTTTAAATTAATTCAAGAATTGAAACTGAAATTTAATTCTCATTTGTTTCTTTTTCCTTTAACATTAAATTATAAAATTTCCTCATAACATTAATCACTCCAAAACAAATTTTTAGCACATAATTTTTCCACATTTAATTTTAATTCTTGCTTTATTAGCCCAAAGAAAGTCATTCAAAATTATTTAATAACAAAAATATGCACAAGAAAATCAAATGTTTATTTTATTTAAGGTAGATTGACTCCACATAGATTTTATTTTTCTCTTCAAATCACAAAATGTTGTGAATGTCATACCGGAAGGATAATAATTATGTAAAATGGGGAAAAAATCACATTTAAAACTGAAAGGCTAATTTAATATTACTATGCATAAAACTGAATACAGTACAGATCAAATAACAGAAATGTGCTTAATATAAATTGTAGTTATAATATATTATAGTTAACACTTCTATAGAACTTACCATTGCCCTGATAATTTTTGAGGAAGAGAGAAAAGGTGGGGGAATGAACGAATCTTATTTTTCAAAATAACTCCATGACTTCAGTTTTATTTTCATCTTTATTTTACAGATAAGGAAACGGAGACTTAGAAACAGTAATGAATTTCCTAAGTAATGAATGCCTAGAAGTATGCAAACTTATTGACTTTATTTTATTTCTTCACATACAGAATTTTTTATTTTGAAACCATTTTCTTGATTTTCTGAATTTCAAATGCAATATTTAGTCATAATCTTTCACTTTCTTATTTCAAAGGAAGATTTTTATCTTATCCTAAATTTGTTTCAGTACTGGACTATACCATTTGGGAAAGTGATTTTTAATAGTTCTTTAAAATAAAAATGCATGGATAATAATTTTGTCAAAACAAATAAATTTGAAATATAAATTATGTATTCATTTATTTAGAGAAGAAATGTTCATTTAGTTTTTAATTAATACTTTCAACTACAATTTACTTCTAGGTAAAAAATATCACTTGCATTTCTGAAACATTCATATCCTTCCTGTTTGAAGAAAATCACGGAATTTTTATAATCCATAATGCATGTCAAGTCTTAAGCTTGAATATATGCTTCTCAAAGCAGAATCTAATCCTAAGATTATTGAATAAAAGAATGTTTTGAGATGAAGGATTGAATGAGCATCTCTAAGAAGTAGTTTTATTAGATGATTTCACCAATTAAACAGCATTAACTATACGACTTAATTCCATTTTAAGTATTTATTTTGTTAAAATAAATTCTCTTTCATACACATAGTTTAGTGTGGAACAAGTACAAAAAAATATTTTCACTATATAACCTCAAACGTTGTGCTGAAGTAACTTCTTTGATATACTATTTTTTGTTTTATTTTGAAATACAGATATGTTCAATCATTCCTATCATTTAGAATCTAACAATATCTCTCTCCCCTCCCTCCCCTACCTGCTCCTGCTCTCTTCATTCTTATTCTCTCCCTTCACAGCCATATTGATTATTAAACCTCAATATAATTTTTTCCCATCACTCCGAATGCAATTGCTTTGCCAAAGTCACCAATAACCTTCAATTTGTTTAATGCAATGATTTTTTTTTGTCTTTATCTTTCTAGATATTTCATCTGCATTTGCCCCTTAGCTTACTTCAAGAAATGATCTCCATCCTTTGGTTTCCAATGCACAATGCTACTAGTTCTCTCCTTTTCCTGACCAGTAGATAGCAGGATGATTGGTGGCTCAGACATTCATCCTGTCAGATAGAGGCTGTCTTCTGACCTTGACCTATCTGTGCTCCTTTTCTGACTTCATTCTTTCCCAAGTCCTACTAACTAAACACAATAAATTTCCAGGCCAGAGATCTTCTAGATACCTATAGTTGGGTACTGCTTATTACCACATGGGTATCTAAAACTGATGGGGCTCAAATGTGACTTCCCATCTTATCTCTCAAACTTTCTCTTTATGCAAGGCATTTCCTTACTCTCCAACATCTTTTTAGCCTTCCAAGATTAAAATCTGAGAACCACCCTTATCTATTACTCTATTTTGCCCTATTTTCAGCCCTTACAAAATTGTATCATTGGCATCTCATTAACAATCTTCACATATGTAAACTACTATCCCATCACTACCTATGCTTCCTTGATCCAAAATGTTAAAACCTCTTGTTTCCATCAGTGCCCTCCTTCATCCATTCTATTTTTCACTGAGTATCATAAAATGCCATTGTCATCATATCACTCCACTCTTAAAAATTATTTTTTCCTTTTGTTTTCTTCTTATGTTTTTTTTTAAAAAAAAGATTTTATTTATTTTTTTATTTGATAGAGAGAAACACAGCTAGAGAGGGAACACAAGCAGGGGGAGAGAAAGAGGGAGAAGCAGGCTTTCGGCTGAGCAGGAAGCCGGATGTTGGGCTCAATCCCAGGTCTCTGGGATCATGAGCTAAGCCAAAGGCAGTCGTTCAACCAACTGAGCCACCCAGGTGCCCTTCTTATGCTTTATTGGTCTTTACTCTTATCTATATTTTATTGAAATATAATTAACACACATTGTTATATTAATTTCAGTTGTACAAGTTAATTGTTCAATAATTCTATATATTATTCAATATTTATCATGGTAAGTGTAGTCACTGTCACCAAAGTTACTACAATATTATTGACTATATTCCTATGCTGTACTTTTCATCTCCATGACTGATTTATTTTAAAACTAGAAGTTTGTACTTCTTAATTCCCTTTATCTGTTTCATCCATTCCCCCACCCACTTTACCCCTGGCGACCACCACCTTCCTGTGTTTTATTCTGCTAAAACAGCACATTAAAATCAAAGTTACTGTGCAGTACTCCTTATTTGTTCTTTTCCAAGGTCATGTATTCAATTAGTGGCACCACTTTATACAGTTGTCCCAAACCTAGTTACAGTTTAGGCTTATCAGTTTAGGTAAACCTACAGTTTAGGTTGTTTGTCTCTTTAAACAAACAAGCAAGTGACAGTATCTATATTTTGTTGGTAAATCCATACTGCAAACCCCATTACCTTAGTCCAACCACCATCATCTCTTTTCTGGATTACAATAGTAGAGAATGACAAATACCACATGGTTTCAATCATATATGGAATTTAAGGGGAAAAAATGAGCAAAAGAAAAAAAGAGAGAAAGAGAAAAACCAAGAAACAGACTCTTAACTGTAGAGAGCAAACTGATGTTTGCCAGAATGGAGGTAGGTTATGGGGATGGTTTAGATGGGTGATGTGGATTAAGGAGGAACTTGTGATGAACACCAGGTGCTGTGTGGAAGTGTTGAATTACTATAGGGTACACCTGAAACTAATATTACACTGTATGTTAACTCACTAGAATTTAAACAAAAACTTAAGAAATAGCCCCTAGTTATGCTTCTGAACTTTATTAATAATATCTATTCATACTAGAAGAAAGTGCTTTTTTCCAATGCCTAAATATGAGGACAGCATTTTTCTTAATTAATGACTTCTGGTTTCCTTCAGAATGAAGGCCAAACTCCTTATCAGAATATAAAAGACCTTCTGGGATCTACTTACATATGTTCCAACTTCATCCTGTCCTTTTTATTTTTCCCCCCCCTGGCCAAAACTTTCTTGAAAGTTTTACACTTATTTTTGCTTCTCTTCCTTTACACAAAACAGTACTAACTTCGGGAATGTTTCTTTTCTTCAGCCCATCCCATACACTTTGCTGATTAATCTGCTCTGTAGGGTTAAATAAAACATTTCCTTTGCAGTAAACTTTCCTCATGCCTTTTCCTCTTTAGAGGCTAATTCAATTATCACTCTAAATTATACTTTCCTGAATTCTTGTTGCTCTCCCCAATATGTTATTAACAGCCTTGAGGAAGGAGAAAACTTTGTTTTATGTCCCAAGCATTGACTGGAAAACCTGACACATAGTAGCTAATCAATAAATATTTTTATAATGAATGAATTTTCTCCAATAGCAGGGAAATTCATGATATTCCTCTTTCATTGCCACAGTAGTAACCAACTAATTTCAATTTCCCAAAGTTGTTATGCTATCACACATTGTTACATTCTTAAACAGAATTTTTTGGATTGCAGTGCTCATCTTCAGTATATTTCTATACTTTTATTAATTTAAACTTCACTTTGTATACATTAGAGGTGACCACTCTTTATAAAACTGCATATTATTAGGTCAGACTTGGTTAAATATCTTTCCAAGACTCTCATGTGCCCACCTATAAAATGCCCTAATTGAACTTTCTTGTCTTGATTGTCATAGTTGTTGTCTATATTCTTCCAATTGACTTCGAACTTTTGAGGAAATTAGTGGTTCATGAATTTTTCTTATTCCCCAATAACTAATAGGGACTCCATAAATATTTTTTTAAGTGATTAATATAAGCCATGCCCTATCATACTGAATGTAGTTGACCCTGTTATTTTGTAAAGACCTACAGAAATCTTACACATTCTTAATAGTTTAGCACAAATGTCCCTTTCCCTGTAAAATGTCACCTTATACATCCCTTTCTGCCAACATTCATCAAGGTTATTTAAGCTTTCCTAACAGGTGGTACACTCAGCATGCTTAATTTATATTGTATATCCTTGTATTGTAGTTTGACTATAAGGTTCTTGGAGACTGGAGCTTAGCTCTAATCATATTCACATGCTCAGCACAAAACAGATTGCCTTGAACATAGTTTGCATAATATATATATATATATATACATATATATATAATACATATATATTATATATATGTATATATATATATATTTTGCTAAATTGAAAGTCTTATTATTTTTCTTACAGGGCTTAATATAACAATTTCTAGGAAAATACCTCTTTCTTTTAGACATTAAGGGAATTTAGACATGAGCTTGATGAAACCAGAAAAAAACAGACTATATTTGTCATCAGTAAGAAACATATCTGTAGTCCTATTTGCACATCATAGTAATGTGTCTCTAGATCACATCACCAGATGCTAGAATGAAAAAATCTACTATAGATTTCTTAATTTTAATTTTCAGTATGAATATAGATTATAGATCCCATGATTTTAATGTTATCTGTTCTCTTTTCTATTGAAAAGGGGGATTTCCCTTCATAAACAATCATACTGACTCTCAGATTAAGCATTGTCTTAACTGTTGGTTTTAATACCTAGTTCTAATACTATATATCAAAATTCTTAGAGTTTATTAAATTTTAGATAAACTAAACAGAAAGATTTTAAACCTTGTAATGATGAAGAAACACTGAAGAGTTTTGCAGAAAAATAGCTACAATTTGAATATTTTCTTGGTTATTAAGTTTTTCATTTCTCTATATAATAGTCCATCACCAGGGTATTCACATACAAAATTAAATAAAAAAATCATTCTTTGGCTCCTGGAAATCTTTTTTGTACATATTCCAAAGTTCACCCCATTTAAAAGTGTGAGTACAAGCAGGCAGTAAGGGAGGTGGCCTTTTACTTGACAAGATTTCAGTCCAAGCAGAAGACAAGAAGAAAATTTACCCTTAGAGAATAATTTCTGTGTCAACTTTTCTACAGCTATTCTCTAGAGGTTAAGTTAAAAAATAAACTGAACACAAATACAATTCTACAGAAAATTGCTTGGGTTGGCTCAATTCTCCACTGAAAGGTATAACTATATTTGTTGTACTTCCATTTATATGGGAAGATGTCTTGAAATGAGTAATGCTTTAATGGGGATATTTTAGAGCCAGAGAAGAAAGTACAACTACTACTAGATAATTGCTTCTAAATATAGATTATTTTAAGGAAATGTTTAACTATGAGAGTAGTTGATCTTCCTTATATAATTTGTTGCTGGCATATTTCCATTGATGAGTCAGCTAACATAGAAAAAATCAATAACTTCATTAGAGACATTTAGTAAAAAAATATAAAACATTGCATGAAGAAAACATCTATTATTTTTTAATATACTTTATTTTTATAAACTTGCAGTCTTCTATGTTCCTGGATTTTTTTTTTTTAATGAAAACCATCAACATTAGAGCTAGAAAGAGAGCAGAAGAGTAGGAGATCCCTAGGCTCTTTTTGTACCACAAATACAAATCATTCTAAATATCCTAAAAATCAACCTGAAGAGGAATAGAACAAATTCTACAACCCAAGGGAGAGAAGAGGACACATAGAAGAAAGTAAGAAGTAGAGAGAGGTGGCTTAGAGGAGAAACAAATCCTGGCTGCTGTGGAAGAGAGGAAACCATGGTCATGGAGAAGGGCAAGAGAAAAAGGAGCAAACAGAGGAATTCATAAGAATGGTTTCCCATATTCACTGTCTTGGAAAGTAAGAGGGGCTGAATTTCATGAGGTCTTGCAGCCATCAGTTTTAAGCATCAGAGGGCTTGGCTGGGATAGAGTTTAGAGGGCAGAAGGCTGCTCCTGGTAAGAAGGCAGGCAAACAACCCTGGCAGCAAATAGCTTGGAAATAGAAATCTGAAGAGTGTGTAAGCACACAGTGAGGAGATTATCTGCTTTTCTTGGGGAGTTCCTCTGAGAGGCAACATTCATGGAGACACACTTCTGGGAACAAAGGAGCTGGATGGTGCCATTTCCTTCCCCCCCACCCCTCAGCGAAAACATAGAATCTCCTGTAAGAAGCTGACAAAGTGGACACTGGTTACCTACTTGCTTATACTAAGACCCATCCCCCCACACACTGGTGGAACTGCCTTTTTTTTTTTTTTTAAGATTTTATTTATTTGACAGAGAGAAACATAGCCAGAGAGGGAACACAAGCAGGGGGAGTGAGAGGGAGAAGCGGGCTTCCCATCGAGCAGGAAGCACAATGTGGGACTTGATCCCTGGTCTCCAGGATCATGACCTGAACTGAAGGCAGTCGCTTAATCAACTGAACCACCCAGGTGCCCTGAAACTGCCTTTTTGAATCATACTTGCTTCAGTCTAAGCATAGCAGGCCCTTCCCCAGAAGACAAGCACAGGTCCCTGCACATTCCATGTTTCCTGACCACAGAGTTTTGCAGGGTCTTGGTTCTTGTAGAGGTGGTGACAAATATTATTTCATAAGGAGACCAGAGCACACCTAATTAAAACTCACCAAATTCAGGACAGGGACAAAACACTGTCCACAGAAGGGAAAGAGAGCCTCTGCAGACAACTTATTCAAAGGATAGAATAGCCAGAACAGAACAGTAGAGAGCTTGCGTCACACACTGGAGTCAACCCTTGAACACCAGGCCCTGGGCAATAAAAGGCCTTTTCTTCCTAAGATCATTATTTTAAGGAATAGGAGACACAACTGACTTTTCTAACACAGAGAAGGTAGAGACTAAGGCAACATGAGAAGATGGAAGAATATATCCTAAATAAAAGAAAAAAAGTTAAGGCCACAACCAGAAATCTAAGCAAAACAGATATGAATAACATGCCTGGCGATGAATTTAAGGTAAAGATCATAAGGATACTCACTGGGCTTCAAAAAAGAATAGAAGACATCAGTGAGACTCTTGCCACAGAGGTAAATAGTTTAAAAAGAATCAGAGATGAACTGCATAATAAATAAGATTAGAAACAGGCTTGATGCAATGAACAGCAGGCAGGAAGAGACAGAGGAATGAATTAATGATGTAGAAGAGAAAGTGATAGAAAATAAGAAAGCTGAACAAAAGACAGAAAGAATGTGCAACATAACAAGAGACTTAGGGAATGTAGTGACTCCATCAAACATAATAACATTCATATTATAGCAGTCCCAGAGGAAGAAGAGAGAAAGAAGGGATAAAATTTATTTGAAGAAATAATAGCTGAAAACTTTCTTAATTGATGGAAAGAAACAGACATCTAGATCCAGGAGGCACAGAGAACTCCTACCATAATCAATAAAAGCAAGCCCACACCAAGATGTATTATAAATAAATTTGCAAAATACAGTGATAAAGAAAAAGTTTTAAAAACAGTAGGCAAAAGAAACCATTAACTTACAAGGGAAAACCCATAAAGCTAGAAGGAGATTTTTCAACAAAAACTTGGCCATTCAGATTGGAGTGCTGTGCTATCTGCAAAATGTTGACTGGAATAAAACTGCAGCCAAGGATAATGTTTCCAGTAAAGCTATCTTTCAGAATATAAGGAGATATAGAGTTTCCCAGAAAAATAATATTAACACTAAACTAGCCCTGGAAGAAATATTAACGGGGACTCTTTGAATAGAAACAAGAATCCAAAAGTGCAATATGAAGGCAGGAAAAACAAAAGCAGTAAAAATAAATATTTCTGTAAAAAAAAAATCAGTCAAGGAACCCACTAAAAAGGAAATAATGCATAATAGAATATACTGAAAATGTGGGGAGCAGAGGAGAAAAGAATGGGTTCAAGCTTAAATGATGATCAACCTAATATAGACTGCTATTTGCAAGATATTATGTACAAAATAATGGTAGCTATATATCAAAAGCCACTAATAAACTTGCAAAGTATGAAGAGAAAGAAATGCAAACTTATCACAAATAAAATCAGTAAAACATGAAAGACAAGAAAGGACCAGAGAAAATCTCCAGAAACAAAACAAGTAATAAAGTGGGAATAAATACAAATCTATCAATAATTATTCTGAATATAAATGGATTAAATACTTTAATGAAAAGACATAGGGTGTCAGAATGGATAAAAAACAAGACCTATTTATATGTTGCCAACAAATAATCATTTTACACCTAAAGGCACCTGTAGATTGAGAGCAAAAGGATGGAGAAACATTTATATGCAAATAGGTGTCAGAAAAAAAGCCTGAGTATCAATAGTCATACAAGATAAACCAGACTTTAAACAAAGACTGTAACAAGAGACAAAATAAGCATCTATATAATCATATGGGAGCAATCTCACAAAAAGATATAATAATTATATTTATGCACCTGACATAAATATATAAAACCATTAATAAGAAGCAAAACGGAACTAATTGATAATAATATAATAACAGCAAGAGACTTTAACACCCAAACTATATCAATGGACAGATCATCTAATAAGAATATCAAAAGGAAATAATGGCTTTGAATGACGTCCTGCAGCAGATGGATTTAACAAATACATTCAGAACACTCCATTCTCAAACAGTGGAATACACATCCTTTTCAAGTGCACTTGAAACATTCTTCAGAATCTGTCATACATTAGGCCACAATACAGACCTCTGGAATACCAGAAGACTGAAGTCAAAACCTGCATCTTTCCTTTTTTTTTCTTTTCCCCATTTCTAACACAGAGTTTCTATTTTGTTGTTGTTGTTGTTTGTTATGTTAGTGACCATAAAACACATCATTAGTTTTTGATACAGCGTTCCAAGATTCATTGCTTATGTACAACCCCCAATGCTTTATACAATATGTGCCCTCCTTAATACCCATCACCAGGATCACCCATCCCCCACCCCCCTTCTCTAAAACCCTCAGTTTGTTTCTCAGAGTTCATAGTCTCTCATGGTTTGTCTCCCACTCCTATTTCCCCCAATTCACTTTTCCTTTGCTTGTCCTAATCTCCTCCATGATATTCCTTATGTTCCACAAGTAAATGAAACCATATGATAGTTGATTATCTCTGCTCCAGTCACATACATGTTGATGCAAAAGTTGGGTATTCATCCTTTCTGATGGTTGAGTAATATACCATTGTATATATGGACCACATTTTCTTTATCCATTCATCTGTTGAAGGGCATCTCACTTCTTTCCACAGTCTGGCTATTGTGGACATTGCTGCTATGAACATTGTGGCACATATGGCTCTTCTTTTCACTACACCTGAATCTTTGGGGTAAATACCTAGTAGTGCAATTGTAGGGTTATAAGGTAGCTCTATTTTTAGTTTTTTAAGAAATCACCACAGTATTTTCCAAAGTGGATGCAATAACTTGCATTCCAACCAACAGTGTAAGGGGGTTCCCTTTTCCCCACATCCTCTTGAATATCTGTTGTTTCATGCCTTGTTAATCTTTGCCATTCTAAACTGGTGTAAGGTGATAATCTCAATGTGGTTTTGATTTGAATTTCCCTGATGGCTAATGATGATGAACATTTTTTTCATGTGTTTACTACCCATTTGTATGTCTTCATTAGAGCAGTGACTGTTCATGTCTTCTGCCCACTTTTTGACATGATTATCTGTTTTTTTGGGTGTTCAGTTTGAGAAGTTCTTTATAGATCTTGGATATCAGTCCTCTGTCTGAAATGTCATTTGCAAATATCTTCTCCCATTCTGTGGGCTTCATCTTTTTTGTTGTTGTTGTTGGCTGTTTTCTTTGATGTGCAGAAGTTTTTTCATCTTGATGAAGTCCCAAAGGTTCATTTTTGCTTTTATTTCCTTTGTGGTTGGAGACGTGCCTTGAAAAAAGTTGCTATGACTGATGTTGAAGAGGTTACTGCGTATGTTCTCCTCTGGAATTTTGATGGATTCCTGTCTCATCTAGAGTTCTTTCATCCATTTTGAGTTTATCTTTGTGTTTGATGTAATACAGTACATATATATAGCTGTCCAATTTTCCCAGTACCATTTGTTAAAAATACTTTTTTTTCTACTGGCTATTTTTTCCCGCTATGTCGGAGATTTATTGGACCATAGAGTTGAAGGTGCATATCTGGGCTCTCTACTCTGTTCCATTGGTCTATGTGTCTGTTTTAGTGCCAGTACCATGCTGTCTTGGTGATCACAGCTTTGTAATATAGCTTGAATTTAGGCACCTCAATGCCCCCAGGGTTTTCTTTTTCAACATTCACTTAGAGATTTAGGGTCTTTTTGGTTCCCTACAAATTTTAGAATTGTTTGTTTCAGCACATTGAGCAATGCTGCTGGTATTTTGATTGGAATAGCATTGAAAATATAGATTGCTCTGGGCAGCATAGACATTTTAACAATGTTTATTCTTCTGATTCATGAGCATGGAATATTTTTCCCTCATTTTGTGTCTTCTTCAATTTCTTTTATAAGTGTTCTGTAGTTCCTCATATACGGATCATTTACCTCTTTGTTAGATTTATTCCAAATTGTCTTATGGTTTTTGGTTCTATTGTGAATGGAATCAATTCTCTAATTGTCATTTCTTTGTTAGTGTATAAGAAAGCAACTGATTTTCATTGATTTTTATCCTTGAATTGCTGTATGAATTGTAGTAAATTGGGGGTGGAGTCATTTGGGTTTTCCACAAACCCAAACCCTCTGTGAAAACAGAGAATTTGACTTTGTCAATTTGAATACTTTTTATTTCTTTCTGTTGCTTGATTGCTGTTGCTAGGACTTCTTTTTTTTTTTTTTTTAAGATTTTACTTATTTATTTGACAGAGAGAAACACAGGGAGAGAGGGAACACAAGCAGGGGGAGTGAGAGAGAAAGAAGCAGGCTTCCCGCTGAGCAGGGAGCCCAATGCTGGCTCAATCCCAGGTCTCTGGGATCATGACCTGAGATGAAGGCAGTCACTTAACCAACTAAGCCCCCCAGGCGCCCCTGTTGCTAGGACTTCTAACACTATGTTGAACAATAGTGGTGAGAGTGGTCATCCTTGTCATGTTCTTGATTTCAGCGGGAAGGCTCTCAGCTTGTCCCCATTGAGAATGATATTAGCTGTGGGTATTTCATAGATAAAGTTTATGAAGTTGAGGAATATTCCCTCTATCCCTATACTTTGAAGAGTTTTAGACAGGAATGGATGTCGTATATTGTCAAATACTTTTTCTCCATCAATTGAGAGAACCATGTGATTTTTCTCTCTTCTTTTATTGATTTGTTCTATCACATTGATTGATTTGCAAATGTTGAACCACACTTGCATTCCAGGGAAAAATCCTACCTAGTAATGGTGGATAATCTTTTTAATGTATTGTTTAATTCTATTAGCTAGGATCTTGTTGAAAATCTTGGCATCCATATTCATCTACGATATTGGTCTGAAGTTCTCCTTTTTGATGGGGTCTTTGTCTGGTTTGGGGATTAGAGTAATGCTGGCTTCATAGAAAGAATCTGGAAGTTTTCCTTCTGTTTCTATTTTTTGAAACAGCTTCAGAAGAATAGATATTGTTTCTTCTTTAAATGTTTCGTAGAATTCCCCCCACGGAATGCATCAGGTCCTGGACTCTTGTTTTTGGGGAAGTTTTTGATCACTGCTACAGTCTTGTTATTAAATATTGTTCTATTCAGGTTGTCAATTTCTTCCTGTTTCAGTCTTGGAAGTTAATAGGTTTCCTGGAATCCACCTGTTTCTACTAGGTTGCATAACTTTTTGGCATTTGATGTTGATAATAATTTTTGATGACTGTTTCTATGACCTTGGTGTTAGTCATGATCTCTTCCTTCTCATTCATAATTTTATTAATTTGGATCTCTTCTTTTTTCTTTTGGATTAGTTTGGCCAGTGATTTGTTGATTTTATTAATCTTTCAAAGAATGAGCTTCTATTTTTGTTGATGTGTTCTACTGTATCTCTAGTTTCTATTTCATTGATCTCTGCTCTAATCTTCATTATTTCTCTTGTTGTGTGTGGGGTTGGCTTAATTTGTTGTTGATTCCCCAGTTATTTAAGGTTCAAAGAGAATTTGAGTAAGGTATAAAGAGAGATTTTTTAATTTTTTTGATTGAGGCTTGGATGGGTTGTACTTTCCCCTTGGGACTGCCTTTGTTGCTTCCTATAGGGTTTGGACCAAAGTGTCTTTATTCTCATTGGTTTCCATGAATTGTTTAAGTTTTTCTTTGATTTTCTGGTTGACCCAAACATTCTTGAGCAGGAAAGTTTTTAGCTTCCAAGTGCTTAAATTTCTTCCAAAATTTTTCTTGTGATTGAGTTCCAGTTTCAAAGCACTGTGGTCTGAAAGTATATAGTGAATAATCTCAATCTTTTGGTATCACTTAAGCCCTGATTTGTGACTCAATATGTGGTATATTCTGGAGAAATTTCCATGTGCACTTGAGAAGAATGAGTATTCTGTTCTTTTAGGATGGAATGTTCTGTATATATTTATGAGGTCCATTTGGTCCAGTTTGTCCTTCAAAGTTCTTGGTTTTTTGTTTTTTTTTTTTGTTGTTTTTTTTTTCTGCTGCTGCTTAAATGATCTATCTATTGCTAAGAGTGATGTGATCTTGGGGACATAAATATTTACAATTGCTATATCTTCTTTGTGGATAGACCTTTTAAGAATGATGTATTGTCTTTCTGTATCTCTGACTACAGTCTTTAGCTTAAAATCTATTTTATCTGATATGAGGATTGCTACCTCAGCTTTCTTTTGAGGCCCATTACACAAAATGTGGTTCTCCATCCCCTCATTTTCAGTCTGGATGTATCTTTAGATTCAAAATTCATCTCTTGTAGACAGCATATTGATGGGCCCTGTCTTTTTATCCAGTCTGCAATCCTGTGCAGTTTTATGGGAGCTTTTAGGCCATTCATGTTGAAAATGATTATTGAAGGTAAGTTTTTAATGTTATTATGTTGTCTCTAAAGTCTCTGTTTCTATAGATTTTCTCTGTAAATTTCTGTTCTATGTCACTCTTGGGTTCTTTTTTCTTTTATAGAACATGCTTAATATTTCCTGTAGTGCCAGTTTGGTGGTCACATAATCTTTTAAACCTTGATGGTTTGGGAGGCTCTTTATCTCTCCATCCATTATGAATGTCAAACTTGCTGTATAAAGTATTCTTGGTTGTATATTCTTCTCATTTAGTTCCCTGAAAGACTTGCCAGCCCTTTCTGGCTTGTCAGGCTTCTGTGGACAGTTCTGATATTATTCTGATGGTCCTCCCTCTGTACATAAGGAATCTCCTCCCCCCTAGCTTCCTTAAGACCTCTTCTCTGAATTCATGATTCACAAATTTCACAATTATGTGCTTGGAGTTCTTTCTGCCCTCATTGATCTTGGGGGATGTCTGTCTCTCTCTCTCTAGAACATGAAAACTTATTCTATTCCCCAGTTTAAATTGTCATCTAGGATTAGTTCAACTATATGTTCTAATCCTCTCTCTCTCTCTCCACTCCCTCAGAGATCCCAATAATTCTGACATTGGAATGTTTCCTGGCATCATTTATTTCTCTAATTTTGTTTTCCTGGTTTCTAAACTGTTTGTTCCAGGCCTCCTCCTATTCCTTCTTTTCTATCAGTTTTTCTTCTAGATCAGTAATTCAATCTTCTGCCTCATTTATCCTACCTGTTAGAGTATTTAGGTTAGATTGGATCTCATTGATAGAATATTTAAATTCTGCCAGATCAGCTCTCACTTCCACCCTTAGAGATTCTATGTCGCCACTAACAATCTTCTCCAACCTAGCCATTTTCTGGATAATTGCTACCCTGACTTTTATTTCCAACATGTTGTTTATGTCCATGTCAATAGTTCTGTAGCAGAGGTCACAGTCTCTGAATTTTCTCTCTTTGAGTGTTCCTTCTCTTAATTCTTTTTGTGAAAGGTGGTTGAGGGGGATGTGTGGCTGAAAATATCAACCATGATCCAGGCAAGGTGAACCCTGGGAAGTTTCAGAGCATCAAAAAGAAAGAAAAAAGAGAAATAAAGAACAAAAGAGATAGAGAAAAAGAAAAAGAAAAAAAAAACAGCCAAAATGAGCCCCCAAAATAAGATTTATAAAGGACAAAAACAAAAACAAACACACCGAAACTCTGACCAAGAATAAGATGGGAAGGTGGCTATAAAGCCTCAATGCAGATAAGGAAGGTTATTTCAGTTCTTCCTGGGTGTGTCCTGTTATCTTTGCTTAAGGACTCAACTTTCCAGATACACAGGAAGTAAAACTGGTATATATATATATATATATATATATATATATATATATATATATATGTATATATATATATATATGGTAAAAGCACTACCCTGAAGCTTATATATCTATATCTATATATCTCTATCTCTATCTTTATCTCTATCTCTATCTATCTCTATCTCTATATCTGCATCTATCTATCTATCTATCTATATATATATATATTTATACACATATGAAAACGAAACAAAGGTATATGTATGAAAAAAGTTCAAATTAAAAAGTTACTATGGAATAGGTTATATTAAACATCTAGTTGAAATGGTAAGTAGGTAAAACGAGATAAAAGAATCATGAGAAAAAATTAAAAAAAGAAAGAGAGAGAGAAGATGTATCTATGAAATATACAGGTTTGGGGGTAATACTGGCAAATTAATATATTCTTTTTTCCTGATGTTGTGGTTTTACCATATTATGGGAACCCTGTGGTTGTTGTCCTCTTGTTCTTTTGGCTTGTATTCTGGAGGAGGGGCCTGCCACATTGTTTTTCAGTCAATTTTGCTTGGGTGTAGCTGTCCAGTTTCTATCAGATTGGTGGGCTCTGTGGAAACTTGTTTTTCAGGCTTTTGTTCTCTGGAGGTTTTTGTTCTTTGGTGGCTTTTTGGACCATTTTGGAGAATCAGTGCAAAGTAAACTGTCTGCACCCAGACCTCCACCTCAGAGAGAAGCTTCAGTCTGCTCCCTTCTGGATTGTCCAGAACACTCAGATCACCCTTCTGCAAACTGGTCTGGGCAAGCCTGATCCTGGAGGCTGCCACACTGGGGACAGCTGTCTCGGAGCACATGTCCCCACTAGGTGGGCTCAGCCCCAGTGGTGGTGGAGGCAGCAGATAGCTGAGGACCCAGGGATCTCCGCAGCCCATGTGGGGCTCTCTCAGGTACCCATGGTGCTGTGGCCATTCTGGGACTATGGGCTTAGGTCTGCACCTGTGGCTGCTCAAGCCTGACAATTGCTCTTTAAGTCCATTTGTTCTTTATGAATGCTGCTAACCAGGCTCCAAGCTAATGTTGGTCCCCAAGAACAGGGCAGGGCACTTTTGTACTGGGCTATCACTTTCCAATGGGTCACTTCTGGTGGCTCTATCCCCCTTCTGTTTATCCTCTGATATCAGGCCACATGCTCTCAACTCCTCTGTACCACTCTAATAGTGATCCTCTTCCTCCACAGAGACACAGAAGTGTATAATCTTACATCTCAGACTGATTTCATGGGTGTTCAGAGTACTCTGGTAGATATTTAGGTCTATTCAAGGGACCAATTGAAATAGGGTCTCCTATTCTTCTGCCATATTTCTCTTCCTCCAAGGGCTTCCTATACTCTGCATCTTTTCTGGCCACAATGCTATAAAATGCAGAAGTCAAGCAGATAAAAAATATGGAAAGACCACAAATACATGGAGGCCAAACAACATGCCACTAAACAATGTATGGATTAATTAGGAAATCAAAGTAGAAATAAAAAAAAAAAATATGGAACAAGTGAAAATGAAAATACAATGGTCCAAACCTTTGGGATACAGCAAAATGAGTATAAGAGGGAAATTTATAGCAAAGAAGCCTACCTCAGGAAACAAGAAAAATCTCAAATAAGCACACTAACCTTACACCTAAAGGATCTAGAAAAAGGACAATACACAAAGTGTAAAACCAGCAGAAGGAGTGAAATAATAAAGATAAGAGTAGAAATAAATGATATAAAAACTAAGAAAACAAACAAAAAGCCCCCCAAAGCAAACCTAAACAATAACAAAAACAATAGAAGAGATCAAAGAAACCAGAAGCTGGCTCTTTGAAAAAATTGATAAAATTGGTAAACCTCTACCCAGACTTAACAGAAAAGAAAAAGAACCCAAATAATAAAATTACAAATGAGAAAGGAGAAATAACAACCAATACCACAGAAACACAAAATATTAGAAAAAAATAGCATGAAAAACTACCTGCCAACAAATTGGACAACCTGTAAGAAATAAATTCCTAGAAACATCGAAATTACCAAAACTGAAACAGGAAGCACTATGAAACATGAATAGACCTATACTTATAACCAACAAATAAATTGAATCCGTAATCAAAAACTCCCAACAAATTAAAATCCAGTACCAGATGGCTTTACCCTCAAATTCTACTGATTATTTATAGAATACTTAATACTTATTCTTCTCAAACTGTTCCAAAAAATAGAAAAGGAAGGAAAACTTCCAAATTCATTCTATGAGGCCAGTATTACCCTGATACAAAAACCGGAAAATGACACCACAAAAAAATAAATAAATAAACTACCAATCAATATCACTGATGAACATAGGTGCAAAAATCATCAACAAAATAATAGCAAGCCAAACCCACAATACATTAGGAAAATCAGTTGCCATGATCAAGTGGTATTTATTCCTGGGTTAAAAGGGTGGTTTAATATTCATAGATCAATTAACATGACTCCCACATTAAAAAAGAAAGGATAAGAACCATATGATCATTTCAGTAGATACAGAAAAAAAAAATTGACAAAGTATAATATCCACTGGTGATAAAAACCCCCAACAAAGTATATTTAGAGGGAACATACATCAACATAGTAAAGGCCAAATATGAAAAACTGTCAGCCAATATCATCTTAAATGGGGAAAAACTGAGAGCGCTTTTCCTCTATAGTCAGGAACAAGATAAGGATGTCTACTCTGACCACTTTCATTTAGCATAGTAGTAGAAATCCTAGAAGCAGCAATCAAACAACAAACAGGAATAAAAGTCACCCAAATTGGTAAGGAAGAAATAAAACTTTCACTATTTGCAGATGACAGGATACTCTATACAGAAAATCCAAATGACTCCACAAAAAAAAACCCAAAAAAAAACAAAAACAAAAAAACCTACTAGAACTGGTAAATTCAGTAAAGTCACAGATACAAAATCAATGTATAGATATCCACTGCATTCCTATACCCCAGTAATGAGATAGCAGAAAGAGAAATTAAAGAATCAATCCCCTTTACAATTGCATATAAAAATCATAAAATACCTAGAAATAAACCTAACCAAATAGGTGGAAGATGAACTGTGAAAACTATAAAACACTGATGAAAGAAAGTAAAGATGACACAAAGAAATGAAAAGACACTCCATACTCATCGATTGGAAGAATAAAGATTGTTAAAATGTCTATGCTACCTAGAGCAACCTATACATTCATTGCAGTTCCTATCAAAATATTATCTTTTTTTTTCACAGAGTTGAAACAATTAATCCTAAAATTTGTATGGAACCAGAAAAGACCCCAAATGGCCAAAGGAATGTTGAAAAAGAAAACCAAAGCTGGCAGCATCACAATTCTGGACTTCAAGATACATTATAAAGCTGTAATTGTCAAGACAGTATGGTACTGACACAAAAACAGACAAATAGATCAATGGAACAAAATAGAAAGCCCAGAAATGGACCATCAACTCTATGGTCAAATAATCTTTGACAAAGCAGGGGAGAATGTCCAGTAGAAAAAAAGAGTCTCTTCAACAAATGGTGTTGGGAAAATGAACAGCTGGAGAATGAAACTGGACCATTTCCTTACACCATACATAAAAATAGACACAAAATGGATGAAAGACCTAAATGTGAGACAGGAATCCATTCAAAACCCTAGAGGAGAACAGAAGCAAACCTTTTCCACCTCAGTGGCAGCTACATCTTGCTGAACATATTTCCAAAGGCAAAGAAAACAAAGGCAAAACTGAACTATTTGAACAGCATCAAGACAAAATCTTTTGCACTGCAAGGAAACAGTCAAAAACAAAAAACAAAAAAACAAGGCAACTGACAGAATAGGAGAAGATACTTGCAAATGTCTTATAAGATAAATGACTAATATCCAAAATCTATAAAGAATTTATCAAACTCAATACCCAAAGAACAAGTAATATAATAAAGAAATGAACAGAAGACTTGAACAGACATTTCTTCAGAGAAGACATACAAATGGCCAACAGACACATGAAAAAATGTTCAAAATCGCTAGCTGCCAAGGAAATACAAATCAAAATCAAAATGCAAAACCACCTCACACCCAGTCAAAATGGCTGAAATTAACAAGATAGGAAACAACAAGTACTGATGAGAATGTGGAAAAAGGAGCACCCTCTTTCACTGTTGGGAACTCTCTTACTGTTGGTGGGAATGTAAATTGTACAGCCACTCTGTAAAACAGTATGAAGTTTCCTCACAACGTTAAAAATAGAGCTACTCTGTGATGCAACATCACACTACTAGTTATTTACCTCAAAGACACAGTGGCAGTGAATAGAAGGGGCACATACACCCAATGTTCATAGCAGCAATGTCCATAATAACCCCACTGTGGAAGGAGCCCTTCAATAGATGAATGGAGAAAGAAGATATGGTATGTATATACAATAGAATACTACTCAACCCTCAGAAAGAATGAATACCCACGATTTACATCAACATGAATAGAACTGGAGGGGATTATGCTAAGTGGAATAAGTCAAGCAGAGAAAGACAATTATCATATGGTTTCACTCATATGTGGAACATAAAGAATAGCATGGAGGACCATGGGAGAAGGGAGGGAAAACCAAATGGGAAGAAATCAGAGAAGGAGACAAACCATGAGAGACTCTTGACTCTGGGAAACAAACCAAGGGTTACAGAAGGAAGTGGAGAATGGGGTAACTGGGTGATGGGCATTAAGGAGGACATGTGTTGTGATGAGCACTGGGTAATAAATGCAACTAATGAATCATTGAACACTATATCAAAAATTTATGATGTACTATATGCTGGCCAACTGAACATAATTTAAAAAAATAGAAAATAAAAAAAATAAAGGTACAAAACAAATTAGAAACAATTAAAATACAACGTACCAGAGAAACACATAGAGAAAGACAGAAAGAAAGCAAGAAAAGGGGAGAGAGGGATGTAAGCAGGGAAGAATACAGAGATGGAAGAATGGAGGAGGAAAGAAAGAAGGAAAAGGAGGAAGAGAGGAAGGTAGAACAGAAGTAAAACAAAACATGATATTTTCTCTCCTAATCCATTTTGCTCACAGCAAAAAATTGGCCCCTCAAATGGGACTTCTGCCATCCTGATCACTACCTCAAATACTGGCAAAGTTTCTTAAATTCAAAGCTTTATAGTTTATAATCAACTCAATAATCAAGCTTCTTTTATACTTTGTTTCACTCAATAAATTGCCAATTATAGTAATTTATTCTACATGTATTTTTGCATAAATGTACATGTAATAAGCTATATGAATTTCCATCAAATGAGATTTATTTAAAGTATAATGCATCTATAAAATGAACCACAGTTAAATGAGTTAGAGATATACATGCTGACTTAAAAAAAAATCGAAATAGAAATTGTAGAACAGCAGGGTCCTTTTTTGTATAAAGATATTGAAAATTCATACTATATAAAAAGATATGAACATTGAATATCTTAGGACAGGTACACAAAGACTATAAAAAAGTTTTCTCATGGCACTGTGACTATATATTAGATGAAATTGCATGTTCTTTATGGTACATTTAAAGCATTTATTGAGTATAGATCTTATCTTAAATTTTTCAATTTTAAGCAAAAAGTTATCTTGGTTAGACATTAGTACAAATAAATAATTCTGCACAATTGCAATTCATATAATTTCCTTCCAAATATTTTAAAATTCCACATACTATACATATGGATTAGATTATTATTTAATTGAGGATTTTTATTCTTTAATTATAGAATAATATATATCATATTAGGGAAAACTTAAAAATGTATTAAAATATATTTGATTCTAACAATATATAATGCAAGTTTGTATACCTATTGTAGCTTGCTTCTTGTTTTGCTTTTTGTTTTTCTATATTAATGGATTTTATATGATATAATCTAAAATATCATTTCAATGATTTAAATTCTTTCATCATATAAATATCATAATTGATTTATCATTTTATGAATATTATGTATACCTCTGAGTATCCCATAAGGAAGAATTAAAAAGTAAAATGTTACATATCTTTAAAAGCTCATTTTCCCATGGAGCCTGGGGTGTGGTACATAAACAATGAATCTTAGAACACTGAAAATATAAAATAAAATAAAATATTTTTAAAAATCTCCTTTTCTATCATTTTACCAATTAAAACTCCTACCATGGTCTGTGAAAATACCATTTTTCTAAGCATTATGAAAACTATTTTACTTTTAGCTATCTTTGATAATTTGATAGAGAAAATCAGTTTGTAAAAATTCTTCTCAGAATTAGAAATTAATCACGTGTTTCAATGCAGTTTCTCATTTCTCATTAAACATAAACCACATATATTAATCCTATGTTATTTCATTAGACTAATATAATATTCTAAATAGTTTTTAACATTTTATTTAAGTTTGTATTCAAATTTATGAGATTTATCTGCCCTTCTATCTACGTTTATCAAGTGTTAAGTATGTCAGTCTTGCTTTCCTAATTCTGAATGATCTCTTATTGGCTAACGTACCGTGTTTAAGAAGAACATGTAGGTAATAAAGTTTTGGGGTTTTTTTGTTTTACTTTGTTTTCTGTGTGACATCTTTAAGAAGATCTTCCTTTTTATCTTAATGAATAAGTTGATAATAAGGCAGTGATGAAGATTCTTGAATCAAAATATTAATGGAATGTTAACTGGTAATGATAAACAGGGAATTCTAAAAAGTGCAATACTTTTTTACAGCTATTCCTTGATTTTATATCTGAAAATACACTGAACTTCTGACCAAAAAAAAAAAAAAATCAATCAAATAAACATAATAACCAGACACAAGGACCATCAAATGTGGAGTATTGATAAAGAACAGTTGTCACATCTACTCTGAGCCACTTGCTCTAACATTTCACTGAATTCTCAGAGATTGCACTAGATTTAAAAGGTTGTTACATATTGGGAAACTTATGTGTATTATTTTTTCCCCTCTAAGTTTTAACTAATATAATTTCAAGTTTTCTCTCCAAGAAAGATGAATCAAATGATATAATCATATAGAATTTGGAGATTAAAACTTACTGGTAGCTTTTATTTTCAGTATACAAAACCATTTTTCATTCTTATTAGTTTCTCATTTTGCCTGTATTTAATCCCCATAATTATCTTCAACTCCAAATTCTTCATTAGACAACTCCCTTTCAAAGCACTTTATTGTTGAGCTAAGTACTTATTAGTACACACTATGTGCACAATACTCACTATACAATAATTGATAAGAGACACATTTTTAGCACACTGCTTGTGGAACTTAGAAGAACACGTTGAAGGAAGGTAATTGTAAACATAAAACAAAAATTATGAGGGGGTGATGTCTAGATGGCTCACTCCATTGAGCATGGACCCTTGATTTCCAGTCAGGTCATGATCTCAGGGTCCTGGGATAAATTCCTCCTTCTGACTCCCTACTTAGTAAGGAGTGTGCTTCTTCCTTTCCCTCTGCCTCTCTGCCTACTCTCTTTCTCTCCTCTCTCTCTTAAATAAATAAAAATTTTTTTTAAAAATTATAAGAATGACTTTTGTTTGTTTTATACACTAAATGTAGATGCATATTTATTTTCTGAACTTAAGTCCCTAATGATCAAACCTCTAATAATTAGAGTAATGTAAGAACATGTCAGGAAGAGAGTGTGTTTAAAAAAAACAAAGATTTCTTTGTTTTTGAGAGAGACAGAGAGAAAGATAGAGAGAGAGAGAGAAAGAGAGAGAGAGAGAGAGAGAGAGAGAGAGAGAGAGATCGCCTGGCGCGAAGGTCAGAGGACAAGGGGGAAAGAGTCCTAGGCAGACTCCACACTGAGCACTGAACCCCAGGCCTGCTCAGTCTCTTAACCCTGGGATCCCAACCTGAGCAGAAACCAAGAGTCAATTGCTCAATCGAGTTCTTCATGCAGATGCCCCAGAAAAGTATATTTTACGTGGCTTACAAATTTATTTGGGGTTTCTGAAGATTGTCATTAGGAAGAGAATTGCCAAAAGAAGAGGTTTACACTAAAAAGTACAATGTGTAAATAGTATTTACATTAAAATGAACATTTTAGTTTGTAAAGTTTGTAAGGGTCATTCACCTTAAAGAATAATGGTTGTAAGACATAAAAGGTATATTAAATATATTCTGAAAAATATTTCAATATATTTCATTCGATATGATTAGTGATAAATACTATTTAATTGTATCTTCCTTCCATTGAATGTGTTTATGTTATGAAATAAAGCCCCCCCTTTTTTTTAATTTTTTTTTTTAAGATTTTATTTATTTAAAAAAAAAAAAAAAAAAGATTTTATTTATTTGACAGAGAGAAACACAGCCAGAGAGGGAACACAAGTAAGGGGAGTGAGAGAGGGAGAAGCAGGCTTCCCGCTGAGCAGGAAGCCCGATGTGGGACTCGATTCCGGGTCTCCGAGATCATGACCTGAGCCGAAGGAAGTCGCCCCACCGACTGAGCCACCCAGGTGCCCCAAGCCCCCCTTTGTTAATGAGAGTGTCACTTTACTTAAATAAGTGCTAATTAAATTCAGCTACATGTGAAATTCCAGCATAGAGCATTTGGACCTGTGTTCCTAACACGATGAATATTTAACAGCAATTTTTAGTCTCTTTTTAAGTTGCTTCTGTGGTGATACACTTTCAACCACAATTTCTTCTGTTTGCTTTCACAGATCACATTTTTTGACAAGAGAGAGAGATCACAAGTAGGCAGAGAGGCAGACAGAGAGCAAGGAGGAAGCAGGTTCCCCACTGAGCAGAGAGCCTGATGCGGGCCTCCATCTCAGGACCCTGAGACCATGACCTGAGCAGAAGGCAGAGGCTTTAACCCACTGAACCACCCAGGCATCCCACAGATCACCTTTTTAAAAACCATCACCAATTCCTTCCTAATCAATTTTTGACATTTGCCACATGTTCATTCTGACTCACTTTCTAGGTACTCCCTTACTTTACGTGATCATGAAGTTCTCATTTCTAATTTTTAGTGTAATATCTTGCTAAGCACTTTTACAGTACCGAACGTACTTTCACTTTCCAGACATCATTCACCACAATGCAAATGAATGGCACATGAGTGAAGACACAGATGGGCAAGTAACTCTCATACTGAGGGAAGTGCAATACAGCAATGTGGCACAGTCATTGATGTGTTGAGTGTATGAAATAGTACCTATATAACCATATTACCAGGTGCTATAATAAATATATCTGGATATGGACTATACTGTGTGTGAATGTATGCATGTATATATGATGAATCAACATTTACAGGTTATTGCATTTCATTTTTTAATATAATGTATACCAGGGACATACTTGAATCAATATTTATTAAATTTCTGGATTGCTTTTATACATTTCATTTTTTATGTATTTTGCTAAATTCTTTTTTTTTTTCCCAAAGATTTTATTTATTTATTTGACAGAGGGGAACACAGCTAGAGAGGGAGCACAAGCAGGGGGAGTGAGAGAGGAAGAAGCAGCCTTTCAGTGAAGCACGGAGCCCAATGTGGGACTCAATCCTGGGACTCTGGGATCATAACCTGAGCTGAAGGCAGCCGCTTAATGACTGAGCCACCCAGGAGCCCCTATATTTTGCTAAATTCTTATAAAGTTTTACACTGTATCTCTCTGTTAACTAGTTAGTTACCCAACTGATTTATTTTCAAACTATATTTATAATCTGTGAAATTTTTAGTGTAGTATCATCTCCTAAGCTATATTTCATAAGACTTATTAGACAATCACTTTTTCTTTTGATGTGTACAAAATATTAGTTTTATTATAATATTTTAAGAACTTTAAAACTTTTTAATAAATTAAATATTAATATGTAAATTACTAGCAGAATCACAAAAGTCAAGATTCTTAACTTTCTTAGACTATTTCATGATTTTTCAATGTTGGATTATTTGTCTCTTTGCCAGTTATGCATGTAATAAAACAAAACAATGATGAAAATCCAAGATATGCTTTTCTCATTATTTTATCTGTATTTCAGTTATGAGGAAATCTATAAAAGTAAAATGGAAAAAGGCAGAAACATTGAATGAATGAAAATTATAGTAAATTCTATAGTAAGTTGAATATGAATATAAAGTGAATGGTGATTAGCCCTTGTTTTCTTTCTGTCTCCCATTCTCAAACAAGAAGGACTAAAGTTCTTACTTACCTTTCAGAGACTATTATTAGGAAATGACTGTTTCTTCATCATTTGGTCCCAAACTATATTGTATAGTTGTCTACTGTAAAAGTTCCATTATCTTTATTTTGAATTTTCTGTGATAGTATAGACCAAATAAAAAGTATTATTCTTCATCAACCTCACATAAAGTTGACCCCTTATTTTAAATTACTGGATTTTTGAATCTTAAGTATAGAATAATGGCAAAATCTCCTGTTATATATATCAAGTATGGTAGTATATCTGTTGTTTTGACTGAAAATGAAACTGAAATGTTTCTTCCTAAAAATTAATATATATATATATATATATATATATATATATATATATTCTCCAGTGTCTTCTAAATAGAAATTCAAGTGAATAGAAACTGTATCAACCAAAAACAAACAAACAAACAAACAAAAACTATTTTCACATCAAATTTAGGTAATGTCAAGGTATTTGAATTGAGGAAAGATTTGGGATGAAAACTGAACTAATATATTGCTTGAGGAAAAACAACCACAATGGTTAGGTATCTTCTATTTACAACATCTTCTTATGCTGCACTGCCATCTTTTTCCAGCTTGCTCTGTGGCTTTGGAGGCCACATGGATAATGTCAAAAGACTCCTTGCTCTCTGGATTTCATTTGGGTTTGCCTCATTGGAATCTAGAGGAGGTCAGAGACTGGGAGTAGAAAGAGGAAAAGGCATTATTCCTGGGAATCATTACCAAATGTGCTGCGTCTGGTTCCTCATGTCCTTCTCTAGAGAGTTACCATTCCTGTCAGGCAGCACTCTCCATTCAGGAGCTTTCTCTTGTTCTGGTAGTAACTTGGTTGCCAGTTCAAGAGCTGGGTTATCAATTTACCTCCCATTGTACTGGGTTTTCTCTTCTGGTTTCACTAGACTTCTTCACTACATTGTTGTCAATTTGATTATATATGATTTCCTGTTTTAAAACTGACAAACAGCACAATTATTCAAGTATGCCTACTCTTTCCTTTTTGTTATACTTGACTGGAAAATGTGACTGTTACTTAAATGCCTTGAAAGATTTCATCATAATTAAAAACAAATAGTATGCATGTGAGTTTTTATTTATTAATCTGTGGGTGCCTGAATAGAGCAGGCTCTTGATTATTAGATAATGATAGTAAAACACCAGAAATTCATAGCAAGAAAAATCTAAGATTATTTGAACATTAAAATTGGAAAAAATATAAATGAACAATGCATTATAATTTGATAAGCGCTAACATTTTTATGTCCTGAACCAATGACAAAAAGTTTAAAAATACATCATTTTTCTTTAAATAATTTATTTTTAAGATTAAAAATATTCCACCGTAACAGACATTTTTGATAAGAAGGCCTATTTAGTACAAAGTAAATTTTACAATACCTCATGCTTTGATGATGTAAGAAATGAACTAGAGTAAGCTTGAAATTTTTATGGTTAGTTATAAAAGTGTTAAATTGAGCTAAAAAGAAAGTTAAAATGATTATAGTTTGTTAAATGTAACATTATTTAAAACTAAACTGAGATGATTAATATAATCTCATGGATATAATTCATAATATTGATTAAAGGATATACTTTTTTAACTACAAATTATCAAATGAAACTGGGAAGATCCTAAATTAATAGAGGGATGCCTCCCAACATTTTATCTATATCTGTATCTCTACATCTATATCTTAAAAAAATTCTTAGCACATCCTTTTTAAGAAGAGAGATTTAGAAGTTACATTAAATATAAAAGATAGGAACTTTAAAACTTTCTGAAATAGATTTTCTAAATGCAATAATTAGAGAGAAGCCCCCTGCCCACTTACTTCCAGTTGTTTCTGGGCATTATTTTATTTTCTTAAAATTTAATATCTCTGTTAATAATTTAAGTAAAATGAAATACATAGATCTTAAATATTTATTCTGATGTCTTTTTACAAATGTATATAATCATAGAAGCCATGCTTAAGTCAAGATTAGAATATATCCATCACACTAGAGAATTTTCTTGTGCCCCCTTTGAAGTCAAGTTTCATACAAGAGGCATCCGTAGTTGTGATTTTGAAAAATATATATTAGTTTTTGTTTCTACATGAAGTTCTTGAAAATATAATCACATATTGTGCTCTTTTGTATCAAACTCAAAATAAGAGCTGAAAAGTCCATCCATTCTGTTGTATCAGTGACTTGTTCTTTTTTTGGTCACCGAGTAGTACTCCATTGTGTGGATGTACATTTCCTATGTCCTCTGTCAGGTGGAGGAACATTTAGGTTTCTTTTAGTTTTTGAATCTTATGAATAATGATACCTATAACATTTTTATACAGAATATTTTATGAACACATATCTCCTGAGTAAACCTGAGCAGAATGGCTGTGTCATAGGTCAGTCATTAGGAAAAACTATAGACTGTTTTCCAAAGTACAGGTTGTTTTTTCCGTCCTACCAGCAAGGTATGATATGGCGCACAATTGCAGTTGTGCCACATCTGTGGCAATATTGTATCTTGACAATTATTTTGATTTCAGTCATTGGGTTACTATTTGCTGTAATAAACACAAAACTTTGGTATATAGAATATAAAACTATTGGAAAATTAAAATATGAATTATTATTAGAAAAATTGAAAGAGGACACAGAGTGAAAAACAACACAATGTGCAATTATTCACTAAGCATATGGAAAAAAGCTAACCTCACATTTCACCAATCAAAACAGATGCTAATCAAAATATGATCCCACTTCAAATTAGACATTATTAAAAATAAAAACACACAATGTTGGCCAAGTAGAGTAAAAGGGATATTTATATCTTTTTTGAATTAAGATATAGTTTTTTATATGTTTCTTGGAGAAGAATTAACAGTTTTATAAAACGTTGTTAATATGTCCTATGTACTTGTTACCTACTATTTCATTTTCTACATACATATATAAAGGAAATAGTGAAGGATAGAAATGGAGAAAGAGATTTTAGCAAGGATGTTTATTGGAAGTGTGTAACATCAACATACAAACATACTAAAAACATACTAAAAACATTTTAAAAATCTAATAAGAAGTTACTTCTATATATCTTATATATTTATATATTTTAGTCCATAAAGTATTCTTGAATACTGGATAGCCATTACAACACATTTAAGAAGAATATTGTATAAGCCACTCATGTTTAAGTTTAAAAATATTATATATAATTTGATTTCTAGCCATAGTCATATATGTTCATATATTAAATATGCACAATTATATACCTGGAATAAACACTTGAGACTTATTTGTGCTACATATGGGAGATGCTATTATTTCTGGTCCATTTGCTTTCTTCCTTTCCCAAAAAATTTTTATAACACATATGTATTATTTTAACTATTTTAAATGACTATTTTCTTTATGTTCATATATATGGTCTTATATATGACCTATATTGTCTATCTTCTATCTACAGTATCTTTAATTTATAAAGTGGTGTTATTCTCCTGTCCTACTATTTCCCATGTCACTTTTACTTATTTGTTGGGTAATATAGAAAAGACTTAAAATAATGAAACTCTGTCCCTTGTTCTACTTTAAGTACTCCTTCAAAACATCTTTATTCCCCACATTCAAACACATCAGAAAAATTTAGTATGAGGTGCCCACTTGTCCCATATTTATAACTGTAACATGTACCTTATAGCACTGTAAACAAAGTGCATAATTAGAAATAATCCAAAATTACTTTTGTAAGAGTAGAACTGTGACCTGGTTGCTTGACATGGTGAATTTCTCCTGAAATGGTTTGCCCTGCATAGAGTTTCAGATTGATTTATTTTCACTATTGAAACATTTCACATAACACAGATTTCCAACTTTATTCAAGATATCAAAAGGATTTGACAACACGGTGTGTGGCTCTGAAAAGCCTGAAAAAAATACCAAATGTCCCCTCTCTGTGGATAATTTCTTCCTAATGTCCTTTACAGATTTTATTTTATTTTTATTAAATGAAAATTCATATAACTTAAAACTATTTGAAAGTGTACAATTATTCATGTTTAGTATGTTTACAATGTTGTGCAACCACCGACTCTATCATGTGTTGAAATCACCCCAAAATAAATCACCCCAAAATAAAACCCCATATTCACTGAGGAGCCACTTTCTATTTCCAACTGACCCTACTCACTGACAACAATCTGCTCTCTGCTGCTTTGGAGTCCCTATTTTGGATATTTCACATAAACAGAATCATATGGTATATAATGTTTTGTGCCTGACTCCTTTTAGTTAGCATAATCTTTTTGTTATTCATTCCACTTAATTCACTTTTATTATTGAATAATTCCATTGTGTGTGTATACTATTTTGTGGATCCATTATCTGTTTGTGGACATTTCTCCCCCCCTCCCCACCTATTTTACCTATGTAATATTGTTCATGGTGCTGCTAGGAATATTTATGTGTAGGATTTGTTTGAGTACCTGTTTTTAATTCTTTTGGTTATATACTTATGAAAAGGATTGCTGGGTCATAAGTTATGTAGGTACTTTTCATTGATCACCAGTATCTATTTTTTGTTTGTTTTTTTCCAGCTAAATTTCAATTTTAATTAGAGTGTCAATCTTTGCCTATTCAATTTACAGAACTCAAGAGAAACTGACCATTTATCCAGGTCTAAGAGTGAGTCCTCATTAGCTTTCTCTTGCAGGTAATTGGTTCAGAAAAAAATCAACTTAAACCCATCAACAAATGATAGTCCCTTTCAAATTGTTTTAGCAAGTAAATGGACATATGATCTAAAGTGAACCAAGTCATATAAAGGAAGAACTTCTGTTCGAGCCTTATAGGGAAGGGTCTCTCTCATCTTCTGGACATGAAAAGGAAGTAGGTATTGTCATAAAGGAGCCACAGTGCCAGAGATAATAGGGGTATCAGAGATGATGGGGATAAACTGGGAGAAATTGAACAGAGTCTCAATAACACTACAACTGATGCTGACCGTCTAACTGGACTTCCAGTGGCGATAAACAAATTGCATAAGCTAAGTTGTTTGAGTCAGATTTTTACTTGCAGTGTGAAGCACCTATTTAATAACCCTATTTAACTGGAGTATATACTCTTTCACTTGGAAGAGATTTATTTGCATTTATTTCCCCGGACTTATTTATATTTACCCATTTATATTCCTGGTGTAGTTCTTAAAGACATTTGAATTAGAAAACACTGATCTAGAGAATTTCAAAGATCATCTTTCAACTAATTACCCCCAAATGATGTTGTATATGTGTGATAAGGTAGGTAATGATTTTGATTACATATCCTCTACTATGTATTTATATAGACAGCATATAAATATATAAATAAATTAGCCACTGTGTATGTATATATATACATACACACATATATATGTATATACATACACAAAAAGAAGATATTTGATGTTATATCTATAAAGGAATATATTTGTAATAGTTGTGTAGATTAATGTGTGTACATCACTGATAAAAAGAATTCTCCTCCCCATACACCCTACAGTGACATGAATTTCCTCAAAAATACTTTGAAAACTGAAATATAAACAAAAATATTTCAGGTCAAGTATTTATTTGGCCCATAATAATATTTTAAATTATATTACAGAATAGTAAAATTCCACTATGAATTAAATATATAGCAAGTAAATGTTTAAGCATTTAAGATAACATGTTTAAGAAGTTTCTTCTGGATAACGGAAAACATTGACTTTTATTGTGACACTGACAAGTCCTTTAATTAAATAATCATCAGGGAATTGAGGCATTATTAATAAAGTGTACTTATAGTTCTTGAAAGAACAAAAAGGAAATGTTTATATTGCTATTTTCTTTATAACAAGAGAGAAAGGTAAATAAATTTATTTCATTTAAAGTTCAAGCAAGGCACTAATAAAAAGTGAAAAAGAATGGAGACTAGAATACATTAACTTCTTTTTAAAAATTTTTTTAAAGATTTTATTTATTTATTTGACACAAAGAGAGAAATCACAAGCAGGCAGAGAGAGAGAGGAGGAAGCAGGCTCCCTGCTGAGCAGAGAGCCTCATGTGGACCTTGATCCCAGGATCCTGGGATCATGACCTGAGCTGAAGGCAGAGGCTTTAATCCACTGTGCCACCCAGGCGCCCTACATTTATCTTTTAGCCTAATTATAAAAAGTTTCTGATTATCTAAAGATTCTTCCTTGTATCTCTTTAACATTAAAGTGGAATAGTATGTTAATAAAACTCAGATATATAACATGCTGATACTTGTGTGAGCACATTAGAGCATAAGGAACTGTTTCAACTTTTCATAATTTTCTCTAATAAAAAATTCCTGAAAATTATTATATATATGTAATATATATGTAGATATTATTTTTTCATGCTTACTAATAGAATGATAGAGCATGATAACACAGAGTATTAAATAGCACAGAAAGTTATTACCTTCTCAAATAAAATCACCTTTCTCTAGAAAAGTAGAAAATTATATACGAGTAAGTGTATTCTTATCATGTACAACCAAAGAAGTTCTATTGTAGATACTTCATGATGTAGATATAATATTAATCCAGAAAGTATCAGTAGGATTTCTTTTTTTCTAGAATATTTATTGTATAACTTCAATATTTTAAGGAATTTCTTTCACATATTATATGAAGGCAATGTAAAGAGTTTATGGAAGGAAATTAAATGGAAGTTTTGAATTTTTTTTAAAACTTTATTTTTAACTCATTTCTATACCCAATGTGGGGCTCAAACTCACAACCCCAAGATCAAGAGTCACTTGAGCCATCCAGGTACTCAGGAGTTTTTTTAATTCTCATCTAAATATTTTGCAGTGGGATCAGTGGGAATGCAGCATGAAAAGCTACTATGCTTAGAATACTCAAGCATATTTTTTTTTCAATTGTAGCTTTGTTTTCTCTAAGTATTAATAGATATTGATATACTATGCTAATTTTACAAATTTGAATTTTTTAAATATATATCTGCATATGACTACAACTAATTTCTTTGAAAATAAAATTAAAATTAGTGAAGCTGTTATTTTAGTAGAAAATCTACTTAACCACAAGTACTCAATATTATGACTAATTCTATCATTTTCAGATTTTGAAAATATTTACTAAAATACGTTTTTACTTGAGCAAGCTAATATTTTTATAGATGAAGGAAATCCATTTAATGTAAGTAGACAAAAATACTTTTTAGGGTAAAAAGTCCTTACTGACTATTTAAAATAATATGTTAAATCATTCAACGGGCAGCTTTTTAAGGATTGACTAGTTTGGTCATATTTATCTGTGATTGAGGACCATCAAAATATTGAATTATATGAAATGATTTAAAACAAAATTAGAAATTATATGCGGTCCTTAAAGTAGAACTCAATGTACTTAAATATATACAACCTATCCATCTACGCATCTCTCTCGCTAGCTTTCTTTGTATGTTTTTATATGTGCTGGTAAGAAAATGTTAATTGTGATAGTCTTTGGAAATGAGAGTTCTGTTAAATAGATTAAGGGATATTGTTTTGTGATGTACATTTTTTTAATTTGAATTCTTATGATTTATATAAAATCACTTATAAGGAATAGGTCAAATAAACTGATTTAATAATATATAATCAGTAATTTTAAAATGAAGTTATTAATTCAACTGGTTGAAGTAGAAAACCATGACTGATGTAAATTGTTTATGCTGTCAGAAAGAAATGTAGACTAGGAATAAAGATATAAATTGACAATCCAAACTCATCACCATATTGATGTTTGGTATAAAGAAACCTAGAAACTCTCTAGATTTAAAATCTCTATAACTGAAAAATGATTACATACCTATTTAACTGACAAATATGTGTCAAATAGCAAATAAGTAAAAAATATGCCCCCAAATTAACTTTCTTTTAAATGACTAATGATGCCACTATTGTTATTTTTTAATTGAAATCATACTTCTTTTATTGCCACTAAGTCAATGCCTAAAATGGACCAACTCAGCCTGGATGAAAAAAAGGACATTATACAGTTCCATACATTATGTACTTAAGGCACCTGTGTTTTAAACCACAGAGAACAAACAACAACAACAAAAATATTAGCCATAACAAGAGCAGTAGCTGCAACAATGTCAGGACATAAAACAACCCGAGAAGACAAATATAGCTTAGAAAAGTAGATGTAAAGTTAACATATGAGAAATACATAATCAAAACCACACTGAGATACCACCTTACAAACCAGTCAGAATGGCCATAATAAACTGATTTTTTTTCATGAGGTTGCTGACAGATGAATGTGTCATACCAAAATATCATCTTTAAAAAGGAAAATACTAAAAAAAAAAAAAGGAAAATACTAATAAATGTTCCTATATCCCCCTTTCTTTTCCATATCCTAGAAAGAGTCCATGATTGCATTTTCTTAAACCTCATTCCTAAATGTTGATATATGAATGAAAACTCTTTTATTGGAGTTAATAGTGTTTCTGAAAATCATATATGGTGCAATTTGCTGATTTAGACAGAACATATTCTATTAGCTTCACTTGAGTAGAGCACAGTTAGAGAGTAAACCATTATCCCACTCAAAAATATGTACATTTAAGGGCACCTGGGTGGCTCACTTGTGTAAATATCTGTCTTCAGCTCAGGTGATAATCCAGAGGTCCTCAGATTAAACCCAATGCGTTGGGCTCCCTGCTTCCAGCCAGAAACCTGCTTATTCCTCTCCCTCTGTTCCTCCACCCAGCTTGTGCATGTGCATGCCCTGCTCTCGCTCTCTCTCTCAAATAAATAAAATCTTTACAAAATATGTACACTTAATATTTCACAGGTTTTTATAACACCATGACTTCCAATATGAAAGAGCTAATTTATTCAACATAAACTTTTTTTTTTTTTTTTTAAGATTTCATTTATTTATTTGACAGAAACACAGCTAGAGAGGGAACACAAGCAGGGGGAGTAAGAGAGGGAAAAGCAGTCTTCCCGCCAAGCAGGGAGCTGGAGGTGGGGCTCCATTCAGGGACTCCAGGATCATGACCTGAGCTCAAGGCAGATGCTTAAAGACTGCACCATCCAGGCGCCCCCCAACATACACTTATAAGAGCACAAGAAATTTGGTCTTGTGAATTTTCCCACCTCTCAAACAAAGAGGAAATATTGCAAATAAAGTGTGGGATCCCTGTGCTGCAACCCTGTCAGCTGACATGTATTAAACAAAAAGTAGGTTACTTAATAATTAAGTTTTAAAAAAATGAAGTCTGATCTAAGAATTACTGAACACCTACCTATATGTACCATGTAATTTCACATGTATCATGTCATTTGGTTCTCAAAACAATATTTTTAAACTAAAATTACCCTCTGTTTATTCTAAATGTATTTCTGTAAGTTTCAGAATAAAAGAAGAAGTTTCCAACAGTTAAACTAGAACACTTCATTCTCACTAATGCAGGAAATTTAGAAAGATTAGGGATAATGGGGTATATTACATAATTGAAAAAAAGTACTTTTTATTGGAGTATAATCTATGTAAGTATATAGGTATGAGTTATAACTATGCAACTCAATGAAGGTTTGTAAAGTGAATTCTCTCATGAAACCAGCAGCTACATCAAGAAATAGAATATTATCAGCACCAAATATATCTCTGTTGCCTCCTTGCTAACACTACCCTTTAGGATAGGTAGTGCCCTAACTTCTCACACCATAGATTTGCTTTCCTGCTTTTGATTTTTATATAACTGGAATCAAATAATATGCACTTACAAATTCTGGTTCCTTAGTTCAAATTCTGAACTTGAGAATTAAATTCATGTCATAACAGAAATAGATTGTTTATCTTCCAAGGTACAGGTTGTTTAACATTTTATTATTGGTGGTCAGTTATGGTGTTTCTAATTTAGGGCTATGATGAATAGTTCTTTTTTTAAAGATTTTGTTTAATTATTTATTTGATAGAGAAAGCATAGGCAGGGGGGAGCAGGAGAGGGAGAAGCAAGGATCCCAATGCAGGACTTCATCCCAGGACCCTGGGATTATGACCTAAACCAAAGGCTGATGCTTAACTGACTGAGTCACCCGAGAGTCCAAACAGTTCTTGAATAAAAATTCTTGTACCTGTGTTTTTGTAAACATTGCATGTATCTCTCCTGTGAAAGTGAAGAACTTTGGGGTCACAATGTAGATATATTCAGCATTTGCATCAAATGTCCAACAATTTTCCAAAGGAATTGTATCAACTACAAATCCATCAGCAGTGTACCAGAATTCCAGTATCTCCATTACTTTGTTCAAATATCATTTTATTCATTTATTTATTTATTTATTTATTTTTTATTATTTATTTATTTATTTATTTATTTATTTTTAAAGATTTTATTTATTTATTTGACAGAGAGAGAGATCACAGGCATGCAGAGAGGCAGGCAGACAGAGAAGAGGAAGCAGGCTCCCTGCCGAGCAGAGAGCCAGATGCGGGCCTTGATCCTAGGACCCCAAGATCATTACCTGAGCTGAAGGCAGAGGCTTTAACCCACTGAGCCACCCGGGTGCCCTCAAATATCATTTTATATATTTAAAATTTTTTTATTCATCATGATGGATATAAAGGCTCTAGAAGACTATCTTCTTTGTGGTTTAAATTTTCACTTCCATGAATACTTAGAAGTGGAGGGCACATATTTATGTATTTATTGGCCATTAGGACGTCTTCTTTTGTGAAGTAAACAAAAATCTTTTTGCCCATTTTTTTCTTTATGAATTGCCATTTTAATGTTTTCTTTAAGAAATCTTTGACTACCCTGAATATATGACAATAGTTTCCCGTGTTCTATTCTGATTTATTTATTGTATTACCTTGATATTTAAATATACTATCTTTTGGTATATAATTCATGATTTTTATATTAGTATTCAAAATAAGCATAAAATTAATTTTTTAAAAGATTTTATTTATTTATTTGACAGATAGATCACAAATAGTCAGAAAGACAGGCAGGAAAAGAGGGGGAAAGCAGGCTCCCTGCTGAACAGAGAGCCTGATGTGGGACTCGATCCCAAGACCCTGAGATCATGTCCTGAGCTGAAGGCAGAGGCATAACCCTCTAAGCCACCTGGGCTACCCATAAAATTAATTTCTATGTTATTGTCCACTTCACATAGAATCACTGATTGAAAAGATATTTTCTTCCCAACTGTGTCATAGTGTCAACTTTGTCATAATTTAAGTAAACCTAAGTTGAAAGTGTTTATTAATTTCTTTTATGCTACCTTTATTTCTGCTACTG
Organism: Spilogale gracilis; assembly: GCA_004023965.1. Taxonomy (NCBI): domain Eukaryota; kingdom Metazoa; phylum Chordata; class Mammalia; order Carnivora; family Mephitidae; genus Spilogale; species Spilogale gracilis. Next base: position 49,977 of record PITA01003544.1, read on the forward strand.
CCATCATGTCTTATTGTGTCCTTAGATTAAATGTTTATATTTATTATTCATCTAAATGATTTGTTCTTCTTCAATATAGTCCACTATTCTCAAACTTTAAACTCTGTAGAGAAACTACTCAGTTTTCACAAACAACACACTGGGATTTGGTTGTGATTCCATTGGATCCGTAAATCAATCTGGGTTTGACTAAATCTTTTACACCTCTCAGTGCAGAGTTCTTGCAAATTTCAGTAAATCTATGACTGCATTTTATTTGATAATTTTACTGGTATATCTCAAAACCTTTTTCTATTGGAAATATATACTTATATACACACATATATACACCTTTGCATACATACAACACATAGATTTCTTACTTTTTAATAGTAGTTCCACTAAGTTGTATTTTTCAAGAAATATACCCATTTTTATCAAAGTATTATATTTAATTCTTAAATTATTTGTAATTTCTTCTTATGTTTTTAATATATTTACAACCTCTAGTGTTGACTTTATTATTCTGTATACCAGCATTTTATGCCTTTTCTTTCTCCCTCTTTTTATTGTCTTTTTATAGTTATATCATTATTTAATGATTTTTAAAAATCTAATTTTGGTTTTGATATTTTTCTAATTTGAAAATGTTTATCTATTTAACCAATTTTATTTTATTTTTATTATTCCTTTCTTTTATTTTTCTTGGCTTCAACTACCTTTAATTATATTATTTCCTTGCTAGCCAGTGAGATTAATGTGTATATGTATTGGCACTTTATGTATTTATGTATTTATTTATTATTTATTTATTTATTTATATTTTTTACTTTATTATTATTTTGTTACTTTATTTTATTTTTTCAGTTTTCCAAGATTCATTGTTTATGCCCCACATCCAGCACTCCATGCAATACATGCCCTCAATACCCACCACTAGGCTCACCCATCTCCTCCCCCACTTTCCAAAATCCTCAGTTTGTTTCTGAGTCCAAAGTCTCTCATGTTTCATCTCTCTCCCTGATTTACTCCAATTCACATTTCCTTTCCTTCTCCCACTGTCCTCCGTGTTACTCCTTATGCTCCACAAGTAAGTGAAACCATATAATATTTTACTTTCTCTGCTTGGCTTATTTTACTCAGCATAATCTCCTCCAATCCGGTCTATGTTGCTACAAAAGTTGGGTATTCATCCTTTCTGATGGAGGCATAATATTCCATTGTATATATGGAACATATCTTTATCCATTCATCTGTTGAAGGATGCCTTGGCTCTTTCCACAGTTTGGTGATTGTGGCCTTTGCTGCAATGAACATTGGGATACATATGGCCCTTCTTTTCACTACATGTGTATCTTTGGGGCAAATACCCATTAGTGCAATTGCAGGGACATAGGGTTGCTCTATTTTTAATTTTTTTAATTTTATCCCAGTGAACATTGGGATATATATGGCCCATCTTTTCACTACATGTGTATCTTTGGGGTAAATAACCAGTAGTGCAATTGCAGGGACATAGGGTAGCTCTATTTTTAATTTTTTAATGTTTTCCAAAGCAGCTGCACCAACTTGCATTCCCACCAACAATGTAAGAGGGTTCCTTTTTTTCCATAGCCTCTCCACCACTTACTGTTTATTGGCCATTCTGACTAATGTAAGGTGGTATTGTGGTATGTGATTTTGATTATGAATTTCCCTGATAGCTAATGATAATGAACATTTTTTCATGTGTCTGTTAGCCATTTGTAAGTCTTCTCTGGAGAAGTGCCTCTTCATGTCTCCTGCCCATTTTTTTGATGTGATCATCTCTTTTTTCTTTTTTTTGGTTGTTGAGTTTCAGGAGTTCTTTCTAGATCTTGGATATCAGCCTTTTGTCTGTAGTGCCTTTTGTGAATATCTTCTCCAATTCTGTTGGTTGCTTCTTTGTTTTGTTGACTGTTTCCTTTGCTGTGCAGAAACTTTTTTATTTTGATGAAGTCCCAAAGGTTCATTTTCACTTATGTTTCCTTTGCCTTTGAAGACATGTCTTTAATGAAGTTGCCATGGCTGATGTCAAAGAGGTTACAGCCTGTGTTCTCCTCTAGGATTTTGATAGATTCCTGCCTCACCTTGAAGTCTTTCATCCATTTTGAGTTTATATTTGTGTGTAGTGTAAGAGAATGGTCAAGTTTAATTCTTCTATATGTAACTGTCCAATTTTCCCAGCACCATTTATTGAAGAGACTGTCTTTTTTTCCTGAATATTTTTTCCTGCTTTGTCAAAGATGATTTGACCATAGATTTGTGGGTCCATATCTGGACTCTTTACTCTGTTCCATGGTCTATGTGTGTGTTTTTGTGCCAGTACCATGATGTCTTGGTAATCACAGCTTTGTAATAAAGCTTGAAATCAGGCAACGTGGTGCCTCTAGCTTTGTTTTTCTTTTCCAACATTTTCTTAGCAATTTGGGGTCTTTTCTGTTTCCATATAAATTTTAGGATATTTTGTTCCAGCACTTTGAAATATATTGGTGGAATTTTGACCAGGATGGCATTGAAAGTATAGCTTGCTCTGAACAGTATAGACATTTTAATAATGTTTATTCTCTCAATCCATGAGCACAGAATGTTTTTCCATCTTTTTGTGTCTTCTTCAGTTTCTTTCATGAGTGTTTTATATTTTCTTGAGTACAGATCCTTTACTTCTTTGCTTTTGTTTATTCCAAGGTATCTTATTGTTTTTGGTGCTATAGTAAATGGAATCAATTCTCTAATTTCCCTTTCTATATTTTCATTGTTAGCGCATAAGAATGCAACTGATTTCTGTGCATTGACTTTGTATCCGGCCATATTACTGAATTGTTGTATGATTTCTAGTAGTTTGGGAGTGAAGTCTTTTGGGTTTTCCATAGAAAGTATCAGGTCATCTTTGAAGAGAGAGAGTTTGACTTCTTCTTAATGCATATATGCATTGGCACCTTATTTTATCAATTTTATTATATTTATTCTTGTCATTTTGTTCTCCTATAGGTTTGTTTGTGTTCTTACTATTTCTATAGGTGATACAGATCCTTTGGAAATCAACATTAATGTATTTTTACAGGGTACAATTGAAGTGTCAGCAGGAAATAAGGTAACAGGACTTGGAAATCAATAACCCTCACAGAAACAAAATAACAGGTAAGGGTATATTAATAAAGGCACACCTTTAGATATTAACTATAAGGTAAAGTACCTTCGAAGGAACTTAACCAGAAATTTTCAAGATCCATATTTTAAAAACTTTATTTTTAAAGATTTTATTTATTTGTTTGGCAGAGAGAGAGAGAGAGAGAGAAAGAGAGAGAGAAAGGGAGAGAGAGAGTGCGCACAAGCACAGGAGTGGCAGATGAAGGAGAAAGGGAGCAGGCTACCCACTGAGAAGGGAGGCCGATGCAGACCTCAATGGGGGGTTCAGTTCCAAGACCCCAGGATCATGACCTGACCCAAAGGCAGTCACTTAACCAGTTGAGCCACACAGGCACCCCTGAAAAAAAACTTTAAAATATTTCTGAAAAGCATACAAGTAGACTTGAACAAATGAACATTTCTTTTCTTTTTCATGCAAATGTCAATTCTCTTAAAACAAGCAGAGTGGGAAGTACTAGCCTCACAAGATATTAAAATGTATTATTACTATATTTTAAAGTATGTATGTAATAAAATATAAAATATATATACTGTATAAAATATACTTGGAATTATACTTTATTTTTTAAAAGATTTCATTTATTTATTTGACAGAGAGTGAACACAGGCAGGGGGAGTGAAAGAGGGAGAAGCAGGCTTCCCACTGAGCAGGCAGCCTGATGAGGGGTTTGATCCCTGAACTCTGGGGTCATGACCTGAGCTGGAAGCAGACACTTAACTTCTGAGCCTCCCAGGCACCCCAGGAAAGCCTCTTTAACTAGAATAGTGTGGTACTGCATATGAATAGACAGATCAGTGAGTTAAATAGAAAGATCAGACTGTACAAATACATATACATGCATATATATATATATATATATATATAAGTGTAAGTGTATGTATACACTTATGTATATATGTAAGTGAATTATATAATAAAGGTGACATGATACCAATGTATTAAAGATGCGTATTTACTTATTTATTTATTTATTTATTTATTTATTTATTTATTTATTTTAAAGATTTTCTTTATTTGACAGAGAGAAACACAGCCAGAGAGGGAACACAAGCAGGGGGAGTGGGAGAGGGAGAAGCAGGCTTCCTGCCGAGCCGGGAGCCTGATGTGGGACTCGATCCTGGGTCTCCGGGATCATGACCTGAGTTGAAGGCAGTTACTTAACCAACTGAGCCACCCAGGAGTCCCAATATCTACTCTGATCTGAATTATTTCCCTCCACTTTATTCCTCTTTGTGAATATTGCTTTAGCTAAACTATGTTCTATGCCTTTTCACATGTTACAGTAAGCTTGCATCTACAAAAAATGTTTCTGGGGTCCTGACAAAAATTGTTTTAAGTCTAAAGATTAATTTAGGGGAGGAGGAGTAACATCTTTACCATATTAAGTCTTCCAATCTATGAACTCAGAACCTATATCCATTTATTTCAGTCTGCTCTGATTTTCGTCAGTATTTTATAGTTCTTGGTATGTGTTTAGCTATGTTTATATTTGAATATTTTACTTTTTTTCAACGGTTTATGGGTTACAGCCAGTTTTTAATTTGGGCTTCTTTATGTTCATTTTTAATATATCAAGATATGACTGATTTTTGTGTTTTGGTCTTGTATCCTGTGACCTTGCTGAACTCACTTATTATATTCTAGAAATGCTTTTGTAGATTCTTAGGATTTTCTACTTACTCAATAATACCATCTGTAGTTTTATTTTCCCTTCCAATCTATATGCCTTTTATCAACATTTCTGATATAAAACTAAACAGTTTCCCAGCAGTTACATTCTCATGCATTTAACCAAGATAAATGAAAGCTTATGTTTCCACTAAAACTTCTCTATGGTTTATATCAACTCTATTTGTAATAGCTTAAAACTAGAAACAGTCCAGATGTCTTTCAGTAGGTGAAGGGTTGAACTGTGATACATCTATGCCTTGAAATACAAAGAACCCATATCAGTATTATGAAAAAAACAAATTTTTCATACACACAACAACTTGGTTCACTGAAAGATGTCAAATCTACACTGTATGATTATACATATACAACATTTTTGAAGTGGCAAAATTTTAGAAATGGGGAGCAGATTATTTGTTTATAGAGGTTAGTAATGAGAGTAGGGATTGGGGAGGGAGGTGGGTGTCATTATAAAAGGGCAAAACCAGGGACCCTTGTGGCAATGAAACTGTTCTGTATGTGCATTGTGGCAGTGAATTCATATATTATAAAATTATGTAGAATTAAATTCACACATAGACACACATACAATAAATGAAGAGAAGTAAAACACAAGAAATCTGAATGAATTTTATCAAACATTAGTCAACATCCTGGTTGAGGTATCTTTACTATACAAGATGTTTCCCCTGTTGATGAAACGAGAAGAGTACAGGAGATCTCTCCATATTATTTCTTATGACTACAAATAAATCTAAAATTTTCTTAATAAAAATTTTAATACAAAACATTACCCTGAGACTTTATTTCTCACCTATCATATTAGAAAATTACAAAGTTTAACAAATTGTTCATTTGTTGAGGCTGTGAGGAAAGAATAACTTTCATATATTTCCTGTGGAATATGAAATGAGTACTTTTGTGGAGAATTAGACATAATAAAATACATGTGCTTACTTTCTGATTCAGCCATTATTGTGATTACTTATGCTGACTAACATTCTCCAACAATATTACTTATATATCCACAATTTTATTCCATTATTTGTTAAGGCAATATATTGGAAATAACCTAAATAGTCAAACATGAGAAAGTAATTAAATTGAAGTGCATTCATCTTCACAATGAAGTGTCATATTGTAAGGGTCGACCACCCAAGAGGGCAGTCGGCTTGGAGCCTAGGAACGCCACACCTGTCAAGGAAGACTCTGAGAGACCAGTTCCATGCAAAAGCAAAGGGTTTATTTGAGCATGCTCGGGCTCACAGCCTGACCCCAAACCAGTCAGCGGCTGAGAGCCCTGAGTCTTTCAGGGGGTGGCCTTATATAGCTGTTAAAGCCCGCGCATCGATCATACATTTCATTATCAATCATTGCAAGCTGCGTTTGTGTATTTTTCAGGAAGAAAGCTTGACAGGTTGCTATGGGTGGCGGTTTCGGTTGGGTCCTTACCTTCAGACAATGGAGTTGGGTTGCTTTGGACAGGTTGCCAAGGGTAGTAGTTTCGGTTGGGTCCCTACCATTGTACATTGGAGTTACATCCAGGAGAGTGGGGGGAGGGGGGGCTTTGCAGCAGCCTCTCAATATAACAAAAAATATAGACTATCTTTATGAAGTAAACTTTCAGGGAGTAATTCCCAAGAGATAGTTTTAAGGGAAGTTGGCAAAGTTTAAAAGATATTGTATGATACCAATAACTTTTGTATAAGAAATAGGAACAAATACATATATCTGCTTGGTTTTCCTAAAAAGAATTAGGGGAAGGGCAACTGTGGCTCAGTGGTTGAGCAACGGACTCTTGATTTCTGCTCAGATCATGGTCTCAGGGTCATGAGATGGAACCCCACAATGAGCTCTGTGTTCAGGGTAGAATCTGCTTGAGATTCTCTCTCTCCTTTTCCCTCTGCCCCTCCCTCCCTCTCAAATAAATAAATGAATAAATAAATGAGCCTTAAAAAGAAAGAGAGGAAGGATAAACTAGAAACTACTGAGAGTGATTATCTACAGGATATGGTTGGGAATGAGGAAAATAATGAACGATGGAGATGAGATAGAATTAACTAGGGAAAGTCATACACTGAATGTATAATATGGCCTAATTTTTTAAAAAAATTAGGTTATATACTAATTTTTTGGGAAACATAAAGTAATTTTTAATTTTATTTATTTATTTTCAGTGTTCTAAAGTTTGTTATTTATGCCCACACCCAGTGCTCCATGCAATATGTTCCCTCAATACCCACCACCACACTCACCCATCCCCCCACTCCCTCCCCTCCAAGACCCTCAGTTCATTTCTGAGTCCAAAGTCTCTTTTGTTTTGTCTCCCTCTCCGATTTACCCTACTTCCCATTTCCTTTCCTTCCCCTACTGTCCTCTGTATTACTTCTTATGCACCACAAGTAAGTGAAACCATGTGATACTTGACTTTCTCTACTTGGCTTATTTCACTCAGCATAAGCTCTTCCAATCCGGTCCATGTTGCTACAAAAGTTGGATATTCATCCTCTCTGATGGAGGCATAATATTCCATTGTATATATGTACCACATCTTCTTTATCCATTCATCAGTTGAAGGACACCTTGGCTCTTTCCACAGTTGGGAAATTGTGCCCATTGCTGTAATGAACATTGGGGTACATATGGCCCTTCTTTTCACTACATCTGTATCTTTGGGGTAAATACCCAGTAGTGCAATTGCAGGGTCATATGGTAGCTCCATTTTTAATTTTTTCTGGAATCTCCACACTGTTTTCTAAAGCGGCTGCACCAACTTGCATCCCCACCAACAGTGTAAGAGGGTTCCCCTTTCTCCACAGCTTCTCCAACACTTGTTGCTTCTTATCTTGTTAATTTTGGTCATCTGACTGGTGTAAGGTGGTATCTCAGTGTGGTTTTGATTTGAATTTCCCTGATAGCCAGTGATGATGAACATTTTTTCATGTGTCTGTTAGCCATTGTATGTCTTCTATGGAGAAGTGCCTCTTCATATCTTCTGCCCATTTTTGATGTAATCATCTTTTTGGATGTTGAGTTTGAGTAGTTCTTTATAGATCATAAAGTAATTTTATTATATAACAATTATTCAGTGAAGTTTTGACATATTCCTGTTATAATATATTTAAAAAACTAACTGGATATTAAAATATTGCATTTAATTTCCCATAAGTAGTTATTCTAAAGCCCTGCTGGATGATTACATTACAGTTAGGTTCATACACACATGCATACACACAGATATATATATATATATATATATATATCACAATTTTAATATGTCTAATTTTTAAATATGTCTATTTCTCTTGGATTCTCTGGACATCAGGTATTACATTAAATCTAAATAACAGCTAGCCTAGGGTTATGCAATACAGAATATTGAACATATATATATATTTAAAAATTTTATTTATCTGAAAGAGAGAGTAGAGAGCACATGAATGGGGGATGGACAGAAGGAAAAGGAGGAGCAGACTCCCCACTGAGCACAGTACCCTACTCTACTCAGGGCTTGATCCAAGGATGCTAAGATCATGACCTGAGCCGAAGACAGCCATTTAACCTTGAGCTACCCAGATGCCCGTAGCATGTTTAATGAGATGATATCTATTAATTAGCTAGACTTCATTAGAACCAGGCATTATATAAATAGATCATGAATATTTCAAATGTAGGTTCAAATGAATTTTAAAAGTTTAAAATGCATAAAAGCCAATTTAATATTTTTGTGACTTTTTTTTATTTTAGGTAGGTCGATAGCCTGCTTTCAAAAATTGATTCAGAATTCTAGTAACTGAAGTAAGATTGATGCTTAGTTGACTGTATGTTCCTGAAAGATTATTTGGCACCTTTATATATTTGTATGTCATTTTGTGCTGAACATTGTAACCTTTGAAATATACATTTATGATTTGAATCCTTTGAAGCTAATAGAATTCTCAGAATTATGCCTGCCCTGATATGCAAATGTGCTAAAAAAATGCCATCTAAAAGACATCATTCATCATGAGACAAGGTCTTGATGGTTAGCACATGACCTCCAGAAATACTAGAAATACTTTATGGATGAGTTTGCCTTTTTATTGCCAGGTCATTTTGACACATGTATCTTCTCATGCTGGTCTGACCAATAGATCTCTGTGTCAACTATATTTGGAATTGAAAGTTTGTTGTCTCTGAGTTTATCTTTCTTAATATCTTAGTCTGTTATTTGAGGTCCTGTCTTCTCTGATGCTTTATTGGAAACAGTAGATGTTGGAGAGGCAAAAAGCAAATAAATATACATTTAGTAATAATTTAATTTGTTACTTTAAAATTAAAGAGAAAATAGAAACTGTCTACCCCTTATATACCAGTTTCATGTGTTATTTTTTCCAGGTTTATTGAGGTATAATCGACAAAATTGCAATGCATTTAAAGTATATTATATGATGATTTGATATACATGAAAGGATTCTTCTTGTCAAGTTAATTAATATATTCATCACTTTACATAATTAACATTTTTTGTGTATGCGTGAGAAAATTTCAGTCCTACTCTCTTAGCAAATCTTGATACAATATGGTGTCAATTATAGTTATCATTTTATCCATTAGATCCCCCAAACTTATCACATGATATCACTTATATGTGAATTAAAAAAAAAAAAAAAGTTGTTCCATGGAAATAGAGTAGAGAAGTGATTGCCAAAAGGAGTGGTTGGTAAAGGGTGCAAACTGTCAGTTACATGTATTATTTTTTAAAAAATAATTACAATATGGCACCTGAAAAGCATAGGAATTATGGTAACTTATTAATATTGCCTTTTAGGCTCTTCCTGGAGTAATTATTACAGAAAGAAAGAGTATATAAATCACAAATAGCATAATCAGATATGAATGTAAAAGCAAACAATTTAGTTCATTGATGGCAATGAGAAAGTAACAATATCACAACAATGTATGGGAACTTAAAATTTCATTTCTAAAAATCTTTTTTTTTTAAAGATTTTATTTATTTGACACAGTGAAACACAGCCAGAGAGAGAACACAAGCAGGAAGAGTGAGAGGGGGAGAAGCAGGAGTGAGAGGGGGAGAAGCAAGCTTTCTGCCAAACAGGGAGCCGGATGTGGGACTCGATCCAGGGTCCCCGGGATCATGACCTGAGCTGAAGGCAGCCGTTTAACCAACTGAGCCACCCAGGCGCCTCCTTGTTTCTAAAAATCTTTAACTAAAAGTCATCAAACACTCTTACCAGCAGATCTTAAGAGCAAACAAATCTTTTTGTTACGAAAAAATTAAGATGAAGGAATACAAATGAAGGTAAGGAAATGCCATACTGGCATACTGTATACTATAAAAATATTTTAAAAAATCAAAAATATATCTTGGCCACTACCAAAATGTAATTTACAATAAAAATTATACTTAAAAGAATATTTTCCCTTATGCCTCAAACATTACACTATAATAGAGAGCTAACAAAATTTTACATTTCTTTTGTACATAAATACGCCTTAAAATCTAAAACATGTAAAATAGGTGAGGATAAGGGGAAGAAAAAGAGAGAGGCAAACCGTAAAATAAACTCTTAAAGATAGAGAACAAACTGAGGACTGATGAAGGGGAGGTGGGCAGAGGAATTAGTTAAATGGATGATGGGTATTTAGGAGGGCACTTGTGATGAGCACTGGGTGTGGTATGTAAGTAATGAATCACTACATTCACTCTTGAAACTAATATTACATTGTGTATAACTAACTGGAATTTAAATAAAAATTTGAAAAATGAAAATTAAATAAATAAATAATTTTGAAGTGTCAAGATGAAAAAATAAAAAAAAATAAAAAATAAAACAGGAAAGTAATTCTTAGTACCTTTATTAGAAATAATGAGTGATTGAAAAACAATATTCTCAACAAGAAACAGTATAGAGAATATTTTTCTTATTCTTAAGAAATATTTGTTCCTTAAGAGTTTACCTATTCTAAGTAGAAAAACAACTTCAAATCCGCTGTGTCACATCTCCCATTGGAATGTTTCTTGTCATGCAAAAGTTTAGTAACACTATCAAATAGTTTCATCAAGGGTGTGTTGATGATAAAATATTGCCCTTATTAAGTTGCAACTTGTCCAAAAAATTTATCAGATACACATCAAATACAGCCATTTGTGAGTTTCTATAAGTTGAACTTTGAATCAATGGTTTATTTTGCAGAGGAATAACCAATTTTGTCCAAGATTCTTTTCTTATATTGCACTGCCTAATGATTCTAAGAGACTGAACATACTTTGGTAATAAAACTAACATTTCTTGTTCCTAAAATGTCAAAAATACCCATAACCACAAACATTTAAGAACCCATGAATGTCATTTTTTTTAGTGAAAAAACTCAAAACAATATAATGGTGGAAATACCTGGTACTTTTTAAGTCTTAATTTAAATTTGATGTTCCTAGATAAAAATGTGAATAATAAATAAAGTAAAAAATCTTTATGTTAAATAAAATAATTTTGAAAATTGTCATAGAGAACTGATTGGATCATATAGCAAAGAAAACAAGAGTAACATATGAATATCTCAAAATATATTTGAATCAGAACATTATCTGCAGAATCTGTTTTATGAAAAGGCCTCATTGAACAATTTATTGGCATTAGTTCAGATTTATCTAAATTATTTTTAGACTCCCTAGAGCACAGACCACAATTGATTGAAGATTCAGAGAAGTATAGGACTTTCATGTAAGAATAAGAACTGAGGGAAATATTTTCATTAAAATTCACTTTAGCTTCAAGTTAACATATTCCTTTATGGGATATAATTTAACAGTGTATACGTAGTTCTATTTTATCACTGTCAATAAGAAATGAAAGAAAAAAATAGAGAAAAGATCATATTTTGAATAATCGCTTAGGCCTAAGTGAAACATGCAAAGACAGAAATTTAGTGTATAACTTTAAGAGTAGGTTTTTATTTATTATTTTTAAGTATAAAATGATATCTGGATCTGTAATTTTATTTAAAATAAACTATTTCCCAATACAATGTTTATATATGTGTTTCAATAACTGACTAAAAATGTGTGCAAAAGAATAAGACATATCCATTAGTTTTTTACTTTTTGATAATATTGGCATTATCAATTTTTAGTGAGCTATGTCCCTCCACCCTGATCACATTTCCTTCACCATTGCTCTATATTTACTTTAATACATTTAAGAAATTCCCTTAAATGCATTTCCTTGACAAATACCCATGCTGCTATCATTTCTAAATTCACATACATCATTTTATATTCTAACACCTATTCATTTTTTTATGTTTTTAAAAACAGAACCTAATTTAACAAATTGTCTTAATTAGCATGATGATTTCAATTAGTTACATAGAGCACATTTAAAAACATCTAATTCCTGGGTCACCTGGATGGCGTAGTTGGTTAAGCATCTTGGTTTTGGTGCAGGTCTTGCTATCCTGGTGGTGGGAGCCTAACATCAAGCTCTGGGTTCAGTGGGCAGTCTGCTTCTGATTATCTCTCTCTCCTGCTCTCTCTCAATTTCTCTCTTTCAAATACATTAAAAAAAAAATGAAATCTTAAAAAAAAAAAAACACACATTTAATTCCTTTCCACCTGAAACCTTACTAAAACACCACTGGAGAGTAAAAAGTAGGAATATGTTAAGTAAGGGAGAAGAGAAAAAGCTGGAATTTCATAAACGATTTACCAGAACAGAGAATAATGTATCTAAGCATGGAGAGAATCTAAACTGGGGATGGTGAATTCATAGTGCACAAACCTACAAAGGCCTAAAGATTAGGGACATCAGCAATCTCTAAGATTGTGTGTTGGCTAGGGCAGAAAATAGAAGGGCTATTTAAACATATCTATAAGAAGCAGTTAGCGCTCCAGAAGAGTAAATATGGGCTTTCTAAGCAGCCCTAAGGACCAAGTAAAGGTTGAGGACTGAGTGACATGTCAACACTGTCATTTAGAGTCCTCCAGCCAGTTCCAGCTTCCTCTGCACTATGTAGTAAAAAAGCTCTCAACACTTGTAGTAAGAGGGTAAAAGAGAGTTGAATTTAACTAGAGTTGCATTTTTTTCTTAAAAGGTAAAGTACAGAAAAAATTGCAGAGTACTTATAAGAAAATTAGTATTCCTCAGAATTTAAGGAATTAAGGAAGGGAATTAGATTACAAGGGAGTGATAATATCAAATAGCTGTAGGCCCCAGAGGGGTCATAGAATTATTGGAACTAGGCACTTGTGAGAAGAAATTAAAAACACAGAAATTTTGCTTCAGAAAATGGAATAATAAAAGTGAAAACTATGGAAGAAGTAAAAGTAAGTTACATCAATGACTGGCTGAGTTAGGGTGAAAGCTAGGATAATTGCCAATAAGAAAACCAAAGAACTGAGAACACTAGTTAGTTCATCATCTAAAATCTCCAGTGACTGATAAAACAGGGAGGGTAGTTGGTCATGCAAAACAATCACCTACGCCTCAAACTGCTTATTATTGTTATTATTGTTACTGTTATTAAAACAGAGGGAAAAAAGCCATGATTTGGATGCAGCTCAGAAAAATACCCCTGTCTCATTGCCTATTGGCATGAAGAGTATGATAGAGAAGCAGCAAATAAGTAAAATGGCTTTAAGGCATGCATAAAACACCAAGTTTCTGTTAAAATAAAAAGTTAAAGAGAACATTCTTAGAGAAGTTGGATGACACAGGTGTTTTACTGGTGCCTATTAAACATGTCTTTAGTCTTTGGAAAATAGTTATGGGAATTGAGAGGGAGGACTGAAAAATGAAATCAAATAGGGTGATGTTACAACAAAATGTCATTTTGGACTATGGATTTTGGGAATATAAGATAACCTGGAATTGGGATTTCTTATAGGAAAAACAAAAGATATAAAGATTATTATAGAAGTAACCTGGTTATGGGGTGCCTGGGTGGCTCAGTGGGTGAAAGCTTCTGCCTTCAGCTCAGGTCATGATCTCAGGGTCCTCTGATCGAGGCCGCATAGGGCTCTCTCCTCAGCAGGGAGCCTGCTTCCTCCTCTCTCTGCCTGCCTCTCTGCTGCCTACTTGTGATCTCTCTCTCTCTGTCAAATAAATAAATAAACTCTTGAAAAAAAAAAAGAAAGAAAGAACCTGGTTGAATACCAAAGGAAATACTGTTGGTTAGACTGTATTAGAAGTTAGAGAAGGGAGAGCATTTTTTCCTAGAGTATTCATGGTTCTAGAGTCTTGCTATGCAATTTGGAGGCCAGTGGGAGGCAGTGGTACAGAAGAATAGGAACAGTGTGGGTGTTCTCTTCATTCATTCACACTGAAATATGGTATCTGATTCTCCAAGGATTTCTCACATTAAGAAAAAACAAGCAAACTTATTCAGGGGTGCATTAACCTCTTCCTCTCTTTAGTGGCATCCCAGAGTTGGGTTTAGGGCAAGTTATCATAAATAAACAAGCAACATTCTATTCTATAACTTTCTTCTATAATCACATCTCCTCTGACTCTCTTTTAAACATCATCTTTCCATTTCTGACTAAATAATGTATACAAAATTCCTTAGGAACTCTATCATAGGTTCTAGGAAATAGGACATGAACACATTTTGGGGGCCATTATTCTGTCTACCAGGTTTGACTCTGTCTCCCAAAGATTCTTACCCATCCTACATGCAAAATGAATTTTACTTTAACCAAGATTCCCCCAAGCTCTAAACTTATACAGGATCCATCCAAAGTCCAAAATCTTAATCTAAATTTCTTCAGTTGTAAAATTTCAAATCCTCTTATCTAAATTCTTTGATTTAGGCATAGGTGAGATTCTGAGTGTGACCCATCCTAACACACATCATCATCTGTGGATCTCTAAAAGTAAAGAAACAAGCATCTGCTCCCAAAATATGATGTTATAGGCATAAGGTAACTATCATAGACATTCTAATTCAAAAAGGGAGAAAATGGAAGAAATATAGGAGTCACCTGCCCCAGGCAGTTCTGAAACCTAGTCTGGCAATCTCCATTAAAGTCCAGGAATAATCTTTTGTGGCTGGTGGCTCCATGCTCTAGACTTGTGCCTCTGACTTCTGAGTCAGAGAAACATGATAAAATGTAATGAAATGTAATGTTTGCATTTGAGTTGTTTTGTCAGCTTGTTTCCTGCCTACAGAGATTTAGGGTTCTGACAACCTTCTTTTAAGCCTTCTTATCCTTTTTTGATCCCATCTAGTGGTAGTGTTTCTACTGGTATAAAATCCCAAGGACCTCATAATTCTTTCAGGTACGTCATGAGGATTTATTTCATTACAGAAGAGCTATCTTCTACATAATCCCATTTCTATTTTTGGCTTTCGCTGAGATGACTCAGGGAACACATCCATTGAGTTTCTAAAATGCTTTCTGATTTGACTGAGAGCATGTGTGACTTATACTCTTAATCTAGCTAAAGAGCCTTTAACTGAATCTTTTGACCCTTTCTTCTTTCGAAGATATTAGCTAAAGTTTGTACAGCTACACTTCAGTCTTTTCTAGAGTACATTTTCATAGCAGTGAATTTTAGCGTGTTTTTCAATCCAGATAGACTAAGAATTTCCCAAATCATCAATTCCTGGTTTCTTTTTGTTTAGTAATTCTTCTTCCAATTTAATCCCCCCTCCCCATATTTTATTGTTAGTTTCAAAGAAACAAGTACACATATTAACCCTTTGCTTGGAAATTGCCTCAGCTACATGTCAAATTTCATTATTTACAAGTGCAACTTTACACTTAAGTGTAGGACATAGTTCTCCTAAGTCACCATGCAATAAGGATTTTCTTTTCCTGTAATTTCCAATAATATGTTCCTCATTTTCTTCCAAATCAGTAGTGTCTTTAATATCTATATTCCTACCAACAGATGATTTAGGTATTCTTTAATATGATATATGTTTTTTACACTGGGTTCTTTACTTCTTTCCAGACAGTGAGATTTTTCACATCCATATTTCTATTCAGTCCTTTAAAAACAATCTAAGACTTTTTAATCTTGTTCCTAAAAATTCTTCCAGCTTCTGCTCATTGTATAATTCCAAAGCCACATTCACATTTTTAGGTATTTGTTATAGAAGTACTCTACTTCCAGGAATCAAAATATTTATGAGTTTTCTATTCCTGCTGTAACAAATTACCACAAATTTACTGGCTTGAAACAACACAAATTTATTGTCACATAGTTCTGTAGGTGAGACATACTAGATAGGTCTCTTTGGCTTAAAATCAAGGTCTCAGTAATACTGTATTCCTTTCTGAACTGTGTAAGAGAGAATCATTTCCCTTGCCTCTTCCATATTCTAGAGACCTGTTTCTACTATCGTCAAACCCAACAGTGTCGCACATCTCTGTGTCTTCTTTATATAGTGACATCTCCCTTTGACTTCTGTTTCATTCTTCCACTTTTGAGAACTATTGTGATGATTTGGGGCATACCCTGCTAAGCTAGTACAGCCTCCCCATCTCAAGTTCCTTAATCATATCAGCAAAGTCCCTTTACATGTAAGGTAATATATTCACGGATTCTGAAAATTAGGATATGGACATATTTAGGGAGATCAGAAGAAGATTTAAGAAGACCACATTTCTTAAAGATATCTATCAATCTATATATTCTCCACAATTGGCACATTCTCTTACTCTGCTAAAGTCTTGGCCATTTCTTCCCTGCAGTATTTCAACAGCCTCTTAAATAGTGTCTCTGCTACCATCCTGTATATCTAAACTGTATTCTCAACACATTAGCCCAAATATTATGTTTCCAGTATTGTCAATATTATACTATCTTGTTCAAAAAAACTCCAATGTTTTTTTTTCTTACCTATGGTAAAATCTAATAACCTTAGAGTTGCTACAAACCTATGAAGTTTGTAAAACTCCAATACATCTCATATTTCACCTTAAATTATTCTTCTTAACCATGGCTTCCTCACTGTTTCTACAGGTGGTAGCACTATAATTGTTTAAGACCTTTGCTGGAACATTCTTTCCCTTTTTACTCGTATATCTAAATGCCTCACCTCCTCATTTTCTACACATCTCCTAAATATCAATTTATCAGTAATGACTTCTTTGATCCTTTTTTTTTCATTATTCCTCCTTACTCCCCTTTGATGCTTTATTATTCTCCATTGTTACTTTCCTTTACAAAAGATATCTTTGTTCTCCTTATATTTATATTCCATCTCTTCCCACTAACATATAGGTTTTATGCATGGAAAGATTTTTTTTTTTAGTATTTTGTTCACTGTTATATACTAAACACCAACAAAAACACCTGACCTATAGTGAAATACCTATTTGAAAATCATAGAATGAATGAATACATTCATGAAACACCCTATCTGAAATCTGGGCCTTTGCTACAGAACAAGCTCTCCTGTCTTATTACATCATTGTTTTGCCTTCTAAGAAAGTGGTCCCTTGGTGGTGGTGTTTTATTTCTTTTTTTTTTTTTTTTTTTAAGATTTTATTTATTTGACAGAGAGAAACACAGCCAGAGAAGGAACACAAGCAGGGGGAGTGAGAGAGGGAGAAGCAGGCTTCCTGCCGAGCAGGGAGCCCGATGTGGGACTCAATCCTGGGTCTCCAGGATCATGACCTGAGCCAAAGGCAGTCGCTTAACCAACTGAGCCACCCAGGTTCCCCTCTAGGTGGTGTTTCAAGTTTAAAAGGATGTAATAGAAAAAAAGTAATTACATTTCTACAGGATATATTTAGAACGAAAATCACAAAAACAATAATCAATGATAAGACACATTGTGTACTAAAAATAAACCTATAGATTAATAATTGATAATCTTCACTATAATTGAGGCAAAAATAATGAAATTGCCAAACTTTTTAGAGCAAGAAAAAGATGAAAAAATATCTGGTAGGAAAAAATACCTAAACCTGAAAACAACATCAAGTAATTTTACAAGTATTCTCTGTACTACTGAAAACGAGAAATCAGAAACTGTAAATAAATGTATTTCAAGTTTGAACATTGTTTGTATCCCAAGACCTAATAAATCAAAGCTATGTGAATGTTGTAGAATGAAACCTGTGCTAACCACTCGAAAAATATACTAACTGGTCGCATGGGTGGCTCAATGGGTTAAAGCCTCTGCCTTTGGCTCAGGTCATGATCCAAGAGTCCTGGGATAGAGGCCCGCTTCAGGCTCTCTGCTCAGCAGGGAGCCTGCGTCCTCCTCTCTCTCTGCCTGCCTCTCTGCCTACTTGTGATCTCTCTCTGTCAAATAAATAAATAAAATCTTTAAATATATATATTTGTGTGTGTGTGTGTGTGTGTGTGTGTGTGTGTGTGTGTGTACATATATATACACACTAACCTTTGGCTTTTCTATGGTATGTTTCCAGATTTTTGGTCAGGAGGATATGGTGAGTTCTCACTTCAGTGCATCCCTGTGTTCTAAACTAGCACTTCTTAAAAATTAATGTTTATTTAGATCATTTGGGAAGCTTGCTTGTTAAAATGCAAATTATGATGCAGTAGAGACCTTAGTTGGGAGCCTAAGCATTTTCAATTCCTAATTTTCCATGTATGACGATGCTATTATTTATTTGTTGACCATTGAATAACAAGTGTACAGAGCAATGATAAATGTATAAATAGATCAGAAAAAGGCAGTGCAAGACTCAAGATAAATATCTTTATTGCCTAAAAAGAAATATAAATTTGAGTTGTAAGGAAAAAAAAAAAGACAAACTGGGTCTATAGAGCTCTTGGTACTAATAAAGATGGTAGAAGGATGGAACGTGATACTCAGATTATCAGCCTAAAAGTATTTCATGTGAGAGGAGAGGCCGAAGCCAGTTCCAGAGTTTAAAACAGGTAGTTGATGTGAGCTTCCCCTACCTGAAAAGCTGGCTGAAAAATAAAGGCTGCTCATGCTAGGCCTGATAGGACAGCTTTAGAGTTAAGTTGCAAACCTCTGTATGGTCAAGACAAGAAGCTTTGCAAGCAGAAGCTTATCCAGTTCTCCCACTGGGCACACAGATGAATTTCTAAACCAAATATCACTACAAGGCAGGAGCAACAGCCTGTGATTACAACACCTGGCTCAGGACAGAGGCTTATGATCAGGCAGTCCCAACACAAAACTACAAAACTGTGAAAAAGACAGGGGCAGATATAGAAGATAATATAAAATAATGAAATAATATAAAATAATGAAAGATATATAAAATAATGAAACAAAACAAAAATCCCTCCTACTTACTCAAAAAGTGCCTGCAAAACAAAGTTGCAAGCATACAAAAGAAATCTAATATCTAATGGTATCAAAGATAAACTTTGCCACAAAAGAATATGATTTTAGCCCAAATTAAATAGTTTTTTAAATTTCTATATTGAAATCTGTTTGAAAAATGTTTAAAAATTGAAAAATGTTTAAACTGAAAAATGTTTAAAAAGAAATCTAATATCTAATGGTTTCAAAGATAAACTTTGCCACAAAAGAATATGATTTTAGCCCAAATTAAATACTTTTTTAAAAGTTTAAATTGAAAATATTCAAGCACTCAACATAGAAAGGATAGCCACCCACATATAATCACTAGATTATTATAATCAACAATTATTAATATTTTGTCATTCTTTTGTGTGTACATGCATATATGTTTATATATATATAAAATATATACCTATATGCTTGCACATACCTGTATGTATTTGTGTGTGTGCATATATGCATATTTATGGAAAATATTTGTAAACAAAATGATAGCTTTCAAATATTTTATCATGCATCTCATAAGACCAAGAAATTTCTACTACATAAATATTTTTATCAAACCTAAGTGCTTAACATCTCAACCATATTCAAACTCTCAAAATTGTTCTCAAAATGTGTTGTGTATCTTTTTTGTGTGTTAAATCAAATATCCAATCAAGCTTCTCAAGTTGCTTTAGGTATTCATCTTTTCAATTTAGAGACATTATGACTTTTCCACCTTCTTATGTTAACACTAACTTTTTGATGAAACCAGACATGCTTTCTTTTTTTTTTTTTTTTAAGATTTTATTTATTTATTTGACATAGAGAGAGAGACCACAAGTAGGCAGAGGCAGGCAGAGAGATAGGAGGAAGCAGGCTCTTTGCTGAGCAGAGAGCCAGATGTGGGCCTCCATCCCAGGACCCTGAGATCATGACCTGAGCCAAAGGCAGAGGCTTTAACTCACTGAGCCACCCAGGCACCCCCAGACATGCCTTCTTGTGCAGTGTTCCATCTTCTGATTTCGTATAGATTGATATTTATGCCTAATGACTTAATTAAATTTAGATACTTTTTTCAAGATATTTAAGCGACGTTATATATTTTATTATTAAATCTTATCATAAGTCATGTAAGTGTAGCTTACTCATGATTATTGATGTTAAGTTTGATCTTGTATGCAATTGGCTACTCATCTATTACATGATAAGTTGACATTATGGACTATCCTGTTTGCCACAATATTGTATCTAACTTTTTACACTCATTACTGTTCCTTGTCAACTTATTATAAAGAAATGATCTGTTAACTTTATCTCCCCTTCTACCTTTATTACTTAGGATTCTTCTATAAAATAGAGCTTTTCTTTATCTATTGGAATGACAAAAATTTTCTTATTAAACAAATGAGTATGTGCTCATAGCTTTTCCTGTAACAACTATCTTCGTTTTCTTTTTTTAAGGGAATCACATGTATTGACTTCATTTATTGTATTTCAAATAACTGTAAGTTTATTTTTTTTGAAAACATTGATTGTGTTTTCTACTACAAAAAACCCTAAATATTGTTTCTGTAATGTAAAGAAACAGACAACTTTAACAGTGAGAAAAGTTTCCCATAATTACTATAATCATTTTTTAGTTGCCATGTTTCTTAAGTAACTATCTTGTCTGATAAAATGTAATATAAAGAGTCAGTATGAAAAAGATATATTTACATATAGTTCTAAAGACACTGAGGATTTTCTGTTGGCATTGGATGGCGAATTATAGGCACAGCTGCAGTAGCAGAATATGCATATGCCTCTTGTTTCATAACACTGTGCATATTTGGAAGGTTACTTCTATATTATTGAGAGTTATCATAACCATTCTGGGAAATCCCCATTGGATCAGAGAATTGGACCAATTTTTGGATGAAAGAGTTGGTATATAGTCATTTAAAATAGAAACATAAAATTTTAAACTTTTACTTGAGAAGCACGGTGGACTCTGGTATTTATTTAGTCTGTCTTTGAAAGCAATTAAAATCATCGCTTTTTTTTTTT
>PITA01003544.1:71191-137869 GCA_004023965.1 Spilogale gracilis
GGAGAAGCAGGCTTCCTGCCGAGCAGGGAGCCTGATGTGGGGCTCAATCCCGGGCCTCTGGGATCATGACCTGAGCTGAAGGCAGTCGCTTAACCAACTGGGCCACCCAGGCGCCCCTCTCCTCCACTAATCTTTGAGAACTTTGTTTTTGGCACAAGATGTTCTAAACTTAGTCTACACTTTCACAGCTAAGAAATCTATAGATGTGCATACATAATGTTTGTCTCCATTATACACAATATCAAGAAACTCAGCAACTCAAATGCCTGAAAGTAGGAAAAGAAATACATCATTTGTGGTATACTCATGCAATGTGATATGGTACAGTAGTTACAGTAATGAAGTAGAATTACATTTTCTTTATGAATAACTGCTCAAAAATAATGTTGAGTAAAAAAAAGCAAGTGGCAGAATAATAGAATATAATTATATTTGAATAAAAGAGTAAATAAGAAAATGTCATATACAGTCTATAAATGTAATATTTATATCTCTAGTAAGAGTATCAAATATGTTAGTGACAGTGATTACTTTCAGGTAAGAAGGGGGAAGAATATATTCATCATTGGATAAGAATGTGTATTTTTAGATGCCATTCATGCATTTATTAATACTTCATCCAATAAGATTTATTGGGACCTATGTATGGTAGTCTTGGATATACTTCATCCAATAAGATTTATCGGGACCTATGTATGCTAGTCTTGGATATACAGTAGTTATTAAAACACAGTTTCTAATTTAGAGTCCTGTAGGGAAAATATAAATAATAATGATAATATGATTGGTAAATGCTTCAGTAGTGATTAACAAAAGATCATTAAAGAGAAGACTACACATCTTGAATGGTCGACAAGGACTTTGGAGAATAAGGGGCATCTAATGATAAAACATGGTTTATAAAGCAATAAAGAAAAATTAAAAATTTCATTTAGGAAGCAGCAGGCGCAAAGATCTAAATTCAAAGGCCGCATCAATAACTGTAAACAAGCATTACTGGCAGAAACCAAGTAGCAGTGGAACACTTGAATGTACCACTTTAGGTGATATTTGAAAATATTGCACATGCATCCTATACATTCTATCTGCATGGGTAATGAGAGGAAAATTCTTAGAACAAATGTATTAAAAAATAAAGACAAAATTATTCATTTATTCATTAATCAAAATTGATTATTTAAATAGGTAGTCTGAAGAAATAAAACAAATCCAAATAAAACAATCCAGAAATAAATTATAATTAATATATAAAGAAATTATTTGTAAAATAAGAGAATTAATAATAGTTTAAAAGTTAGGTGTTTAAAAACAAACATGAAACATATATGCTAGGAGCCAATAGAATTAAAAAATGGGGGACATATAATACATAAAATTGCAAGTAGGAGGTAAAAGAAGCATAAATAGTAGGCTTGTAAATTTGGACAATTTAATGAAATGCATTATTCTTTAGGGAAGTATAGCATAAAATGAGGACCCCAAGGAAGCTAGGAAATTCATATTATTCAATTACTATGACAGTAAAAAGAAAAACTATCAAAATGTCACCTGTTCCAGAAAATCAGCAGGCCAGAAAATTTCATGTATGCCTCCTCCCAAAAATACAGAGCTTTTGGAACTTATGCAGACCACATAGATCTTTACATAAACTCAGAATAACATAGACACCAGCATCTGATAAGCTACACAAAGACAAATGACATAAAAATATCATTTTGAATATTGAAAAAAGATTTAATAAATTCTAACAAAATGTAGCAATTTAGTCAAAGAATAATACATTGTGGCTAATTACAGTTTATTGTAGGAATTAAATAATATTTTAATATTAGAAATTCTATTCATATAATTCATTACATTAATAACTTGAAAGATTAAAACTGGTATTTTTAATGCTGAAAAATTTTTCAATGGAATCCATATCTTCTCTTCATAAGAAAAAAAATATTGGAAAATGTTGAAAAACTTCCCTCAAAAAAGTTAGAATTCAATTTATAGATAAATATTTACCCTTATAAGCACATATATCACTCTAAAATTGTGATGTAATATGGGTAAAATTATTAAATGAAACAGAACTTTCAAAATAATGAAAGCATATACAGCTATATATGTGTATAAAGTGTCTGGTAGGATACATGTGAACTGAACTGTGGCTACCTCTGGGGAGAGGCTGGGAGAGAGACCATGAGGCACTGGATTAGGTCTTTACTTCAGATGGGTTTAAATACTGCTTTTTTGTCCTGTTTGTTGTTTTTGTCCTTATATATAAATCACTTTTATATTTATAAAGTAGAAAATAATAGAAATTACATGACTTACGTTAACATACTCACTTGGCTTAAAAAAAGAAATATGGCCATGGATGAATCTGGAGGGCATAATGCTAAGTGAAATAAGCCTATCACAAAAGGACAGTACTGCATGACTCCACTTATATGAGCTATCTAAGATTGTCAAACTCATAGAAGCAGAGAGTAGAATGGTAACCAGGGATGGAAGGAAGCCAGAAGTAGGGAGTTCATGGGTATAAAGTTTCAGTTATACAAGGCAAAGAAGTTCTAGAGTTCATCTATACAGCATAGTATCAATAATTAACAATAGTGAATCTCCCACTTAAAAATTTAAGAGGGTAGATCTCATGTTAGCTGTTCTTAACACAATAAAAAAAATATGGCCATATAGATTTGTCCTTATATATATAATAAAAAAATTTTACCTAATCTGGAATCTTCAAGCATTTTGCCACTTTACCTAAATTTTTTAAATGAGGGTTATTTTTAAACATTTATATTAATAAGGACATTGCCATTGGATAGCAATATCTTTGGTATAATTGATCATATATACGATTAATATATTCTGATATTATTCATCTCACTTATGGTAATGGCTTATCCACATTGATTTAAATCAAATAATGAATGAATTGGATATATTTATGAAAATTTTCTCCACTATTGGAAACAACTGGCATTTTTGTCTGCTAAGTTTAATTAAGACAAAGCCCTGTGTACAATTTCAATACTAATAGTAAGAAAGTCTGTATTAGGTTTTACTTCATTTGGAAGATTAAAAAGAGAGCTTTTTAAGGTCCACAGAAATGCTAACAGGAAAATAATTATATTTTCTGATTTCAAAATCACACTACAGAGAATTTTTGGTTTTTACTGGAATGTTGACACCTAATGTGATGCCCACCAGCCTGACAGTATTGTACTGCCAGTGAGTCTTCAATGACAGAAAACTGTCAAAGATTAGAGGCTTGTTGCACATTCCAGCCAATGACCCTTCAATTGCAAAGGAAAGATTGACACAAAACAGTTTTTCTGTAACATCCTACAATATAGTCTTTTTATTGTTGTACATTTATCAAAACTATATGGTAGTCCTCCTAGGATCAAATCTTGAGTTAGAAGTTGTTTGAAATGTAATCTTTATAGCTAGAAAAACAAGCAGGAAATTAATAAGGATTCTTTCTTTTATTCTTAGCTGATAAAAGTATATGAGAAAATTATTAAAGGAAATGAGGCATATAAAAATAAATATCAAACAGGGTATTCTTGGAGTAGTTTAAGATTCATAGCAGTATTGAGCAGAAGGTTCAGAACACTCAATACCCCCGCCCATGCTTGCATAGCCTCCCCCACTACCAGCACGAACATGAACATTTGTTACAGTTAATGGATCTACTTTAGCACATCATTATCATCAGAGTCCACAGTTTACACTAGGGTTCACTCTTACAGCTCTGCATTCTGTGGGGTTTGGACAAATGTATGACATATATCTATCCTTATGGTATCATACGGAGTTTTTTCCATACAGATTGTTTTTACTGCCTAAAAAATCCTCTGTACTCCATGTATTCATCTCTGTCTCCCCTGGAACCACTGATAATTTTTTGGCAACCACTGATATTTTTACTGTCTCCACAATTTTGCCTCTTCCAGAATCCACATGGTTGGAATCATACAGTATGTAGCCTTTTCAAATTGGCTTTTTATTTTTAAGATTTTATTTATTTACTTGACAGAGAGACACAGCTAGAGAGGGAACACAAGCAGGGGGAGTGAGAGGGAGAAGCAGGCTTCCTGAAGAGCAGGGCGCCCGATGTGGGGTTAGATCCTGGAAATCTGAGATCATGACCTGACCATGCATTTCAGGTTCTTCCATGTTTTTCCATGGCTTGATAGCTCATTTTTTTTCTTAGTGCTGAATAATATTTCATTGTTTGCCTGTACTGCAATTTATTTACTTAACTACTAAAGGACATATTGATTGCTTTAAACAGGTCTTTTATTTTTTAATTAATTAATTTTTTAAAAGATTTTTTTTACTTGAGAGAAACACAGCCAGAGAGAGAATACAAGCAAGGGGAGGGAGAGAAGCAGAAGCAGGTGTCCTACTGAGCAGGGAGCCTGATGCTGGGCTCTATCCCGGGACCCCGGGATCATGACCTGAGCTGAAGGCAGATGCTTAATGACTGAGCCACCCAGGTGCCCCTAGACAGGTCTTTTAAACAGAGGTTCTAACATGGGCTTTCAGAGTCCTAAATCCTCAAATTTTGCATTCATCACTTGGGGTATATATATATTTCTTTTTTTTTTAATATCTAAAATATTTTATTTTTATTTATTTGCCAGAAGAGAGAGAACACAAGCAGGGGAGCTAAAATTTTAAAGTTTTAACTTTTAGAGTAACAATAACATTATCTAATTATAAATACCTCAAATTTCTCGGTACAAATCCTACATTAAAACCATTTATTTAATTACATATATGCCTAAACTCTGTTGGGTCTTGTGTGCAGTTTAGAATCTGAGAAATGCTTATAAAATTACTCCTTAGAAAAATAAATATATGAGAGGGATGCCTGGGGGTTGATGAAGCGTCTGCCTTCATCTCAAGCCATGATCCTAGGGTCTTGAGATGGAGTCCCGCATTGGGCTCAGGGAGCCTAATGCTCCCTCTGCCTCTGCCTCTCTCTCTCTGTCTCTCATGAATAAATAAGTAAAATCTTAAAAAAAAATAAAAGTTTTAACTATACAATATTTGTAGTGCATATGTGGCTATTTCAAAACAATTTGTGTGTGATGGGGAGGTAGGGAAGACTATGAATACAATTTATTAAACTGAAAATGTACATGAAGATATGATAGAGCAAGAACAAGGATGCAACTAAAGAACACAGTGAAAATATTTGCCATACTGTCTAGCAAGACCTCCTGTAAAACTAAAAAGATATAGAACACTGTGGTCCTGAGACAAGAATGGAAAAATACATCCCTTGAAAAAATACAGAAACAATGGTCTTTTATAGAACAACACATAAATGGATACTTGACTGAGGACAATGTTAAAGAGCGCTGGAGAAAGTGGAGTTGTCAGTAAAGAATGTTGAGTCATATATGTTATATATGGTTGTGTAAAATGGATGTAATATTACATATATATGTACATACACAATTGTGTGTATACATATGGAGAAAGAAAATGATCTGTAAGGACCAAGTTGCCTCCTTTACTCAAAATTTAATTCCAGATGTATATTGTACTGAATGTCAAAGGGAATACAATAAAGCTTCCACAAGGAAACATAAGAATGATGTCTTTTTGTCCTTTGAATAAGATTTCTTTCTTTTTTTTTTTTTTGAGATAAATTTATTTATGAGAGAGAGTGCACAGTAGGGAGGGGTGGAGGAAGAGGGAGAGAGAGGATCTTAAGCCAACTCCACCCGGAGTACAGAGCCCAACTTGAGGCTCAATCCCAAGATCCTGAGACCATGACCTGATCTGAAACCAAGAGTTTGATGTTTAACTGGCTGAAGCACCCAGGGGCCCCTTGAATAAGATTTCTTAAAACAGAACAGAGCAAGTATTAACCACAAAAATAAAAGATAAAAAAATAAAAGAACGCCTCATGGCCACATGATCATTTTGCTGCCTAGCCAGAAAATGTTCACAGTTCTGTCTGCATTTGATATTTTACGTTCTCACCTCTCAGTCTCTTTCTAGCCTATTCCACTTGGTTGTTGGTCCCACAAGTCCTCTGAAATTATTTTAATCAAAGTCCTTATTGACCTTTGTTTTGACAAACCAGATAGGTATTCTTCGACCTCCTCTTACATTAAGCAGCGTTTGATACATTTTGCCACTTAGCCCTAAGACGAAACATGCTATTCTTTGGAATTCCAAGACTCTATGTTCTTTTGATATTCCTATTACCTCACTGTCAGCTTTTCCTCAGTGGTTTTTGTTGGCGCATCCCACTACTCCATATATTACATTAGCATTTATCATGACTATAACCTGGCCTTCTTCTCTAAATTCTTTCTCTAAATGGCCTCACCAAGTCTTATGATTTTAGGAAACATCTACATGCTAATTATCCCCAAACATGTATCTCTAGTCTTGGATGAGTCCTTGATTTTCAGACTCATATTTAATTGTCTAAACTTCTCAGTTTGTATACCCAATAAGCATTGCAAATTAATGCGCTTGGGACAGAACTATTCATTATCTTTATGTATGCTGATATAAAATCTTCTCCCTCCCTAATCACCCCACTTAGAACAAATAATTTTTTTTTCTAGAAAACTGGGAGTATTCCTTGATGCTAGCTCCTTTAACTCTCATATCTAACTCATCCTCAAGTCCTGTCAATATTGTTTCCTAAATTTAATCCCACTTTAATCTTTTCTCATTCTCCACTGAAATATTTTTACCCTTATCCACAAACATCTCTACCTGAATTACTAAACAGCTTCCTAAAAGATGCCACTATTTAAGCACCTGACCCATTCAATTCATGTTCAATGTAATAATGAAAGTGATTTTTTCAAGGCTTACAGTATATCATATCAACTCCTCTTAAGATTTTCACTTTGTGGGCCACCTGGGTGGCTCAGTCGTTAAGCGTCTGCCTTCAGCTCAGGTCATGACCCTGGAGTCCAGGGATTGAGCCCCGCATGGGGTTCCCTGCTTGGCAGGAAGCCTGCTTCTCCCTCTCACTCCCCCTGCTTGTGTTCCTTCCCTAGCTGTGTTTCTGTCAAATAAATAAATAAAATATTTTTTAAAAAAAAGATTTTCACTTTGTGCCAGAACAATAAGCAAACCCTATATTTTATCCTCCAAGTAGAAACTGTTTTTTTGTTTTTTGTTTTTTGTTTCTCCCAATGTTTTGGATTTTTGCCACCCACCCACCTCTCTTTTGCAACCTTCAGTTTGTTTCCCAGAGTCAAGAGTCTCATATGGTTTGTCTCCCTCTCTGATTTCTTCCCATGCAGTTCTTCCCCCAACCTGCCAACCCTATTATCCTCCACACTATGCCTTATGTTCCACATATGAGTGAAACCATATGGTAATTGTGTTTCTCTGATTGACTTATTTCATTTAGCATAATACCCTCCAGTTCCATTTACATGAACATGGATGGGAACTGGAGGGTATTAATGCCACAAAGACACTTTTTCTCTCTTTAAGGTTGGGAAGAGAAGAATGTTATTTATTGATACTTCAGCATTTGGTGAGTAGGCTTGCCATTCTGACAAATGGGAGTGGAGTAAAATAACCGAAATGACTGAGTTTATGGTATGTTTAGGCTATATAATTTTGAGCTTAGGTCTTGGTAAGCACTGAATAAGGAGACCCGACTACAGCCAGCCATAGGAGATTCATAATGCAGGTTGTAGACACAGCTGGGCATTATTACATTTCAGGTTAGAATGAAGAAGCAGTTAAACCTAG
This sequence comes from Spilogale gracilis, assembly GCA_004023965.1. NCBI lineage: Eukaryota > Metazoa > Chordata > Mammalia > Carnivora > Mephitidae > Spilogale > Spilogale gracilis. Next base: position 78,941 of record PITA01003544.1, read on the forward strand.
GAAGAGGGCTTCTCAGTGAAGCCTCATCTGGAAATTGTAACAGTGCTTTGTGATTTTACTATGTCTCAATCAAGTCTTCAGGCCAAGGTTTTAAACTCCTAAATCTGTGGATTCTACTATGAATCATAGTGTTTATTGTTTTTATTGTTTTGGGCTTCAGTCAGGGTCAAAAGAAAGAATTTTCTTACAGGCTTTATCTTAGATTCATCTGGCTTGTCTAGACTCATAAAAATCACCACCAGTCACAAATTGTCTCTGAATTTCATTACAGAAGCAGCAATCAATCCTTCCCATCCAGTAAACAATAACAACTGAGAATTCACCTACAGGTGGTCATATATTCTATTAGTAAACATACAAAAAGAAATGTGAAGTCTTATTATAATAGCATTTTCTTGAGTTAACAGAGTAAAATGAGTCAGTTAAACTACAGCAATTCCAAAGACTAAGAAAACAAGTTTAAATGTCTGTATCTGGAATACTCTGATTGTAGGAATTAGCCTTCAATATGAAATGGAGAAGACACTTTTTTAATGGATTGTTATATCATTTTCATATAACTCAGCTATTTGTATATTTTAAAGTGACTGGACTATCCTAATCAATAAAGAAATTAGTACATTGTAGTAGAATTCTTTCAAAACAAATAACTATACATATATGTAGAACTGGCTTAATAATCTGGTAATGAACCTGTAAGGTGGACACTGCAGATACAGCAGGAGGAAAAGCTGGAGATCCTTCCTATAATAAGGCAAAACTATTGCCTGTTTTAATTTGGAAAGCAGATTGCATGCTTAGCAATTCTGTAGATCTAGCCAAAACTATTAAAAAGAACAAAAATATTAGCAAGTATTGATCATTCCTTGTAACTTATGGCAAACTAGTATAATAATAAAAGCATTTTAAGTATCATGACAACATGGATAAAAATCAGTTGATTACCAAGGATACCTTGGAAGAAATACAGAAAATCCAAAGATTAAGGACTTCACAGTTAAGGCTTGCTACATAAAGGATATAACTCTAAGTTAAATTTGCTTTTCAGATAAAAAATATTGGTTTAGTATGAGAATGTCCCAATTATTGTATAATATATAATAAAAATATTCATTATTTATCTAGAATTCTAATTTAATTGGGCATCTTGAATTTTTATTTGCTAAATCTTGCAACACTATTTGATACATAAAGAAGCCACACTGCTTCTAAACCATGAACAGATGAGATAAAGCTGAAAATCACTATAAGCAATGAGACCCATTAAGAATTTTCACACAAAAATATCCCTTTAGCAAATATAAGAACACAGCCTATATTTGCTATGGTGACATAACCTTTTAGCAAAGATAGGAACATGAGTGTTGTCATCCTACTGAAACCTATTGTTCTAAGTGGTTTCAAGATAATGGCATAAATAAAAAGACAGGCATGAAGACAAGGAAGAAAAGAAATAAATCCTGTGTAATAAACACGGCCAGAAAAAGAATTCAGCCACGGTGTGGCTAGTGACACATGGGGATGCCTGGAAACTAAAGGATAAGAAGCTTCTATGTTTTCAAGGAAATTGTATTGCAAACTTACCACAAACCATCCTGGACTCTTCCAGAGACTGACTAAGCAATCCAAAAATAAACACTACTCTGGCAGATTTGCAAAAGGAGGAAGCAGGCTTTTAAACCAGCAATCCCTTATTTAGACCATCAACTGAGATGCCCACTTCTGATGTGGTCATCTGAGTATATTGGACAAGAAAGAATTTCACAGATGGCATATCTGCAGCCATAAGAAATAATAATCAAGAAAGTTCCTCCCAGAGAGCAGGACTTGGGTCTCTTGGAGGAACTTTCAAAGTGGCTTGACTACTCATGCGTACCAGGGTTCCATCAATAACTGCTGTGGAAGACTAACACTGTGATTTTCTACTCTTCCTTTTTTGATGGAAATTTTTATTGTGTTTTATTTCTCCTTGCTTCACTTTTATATATTACGTATTTGGCATAAGGAAGCAACATTATAATTAGCTTTTTATTTCATAATGTGCCTGGGCCACAAGAAGCTCACTGGACTGGGTGAACAGAACCTCACATCGTTGAGAGGTCCAGGACTTTGAGCTAAATAAAGCAACCAAGTAGATTTGGGGTTTTGAACATTAAGGGAAAATAGGATGTGTTGTTTGTGTGACAAAGGCTGCCCTCAGATATTTGGTGATAAAAGGAGAATACACGGAGACTACTGACTGTCTACGAGATCTGGTCTCCTCTTTTTCCCAGACTCTTGGCTGACCTACATTTGCTGGTTTCTGTCTAATACCGAAGCAGAGTCATAAGGTCTCTGTAGTAGCTATTTCTGATTCTCATTCACTTGTTAATGTGAAAAGGTATTTAATGAGATGATTCTATTTAACATTGTAATAGTGTGAATAGTCATTTATGACATAAGCATCATTAAGGAAATACTACAGATGTAGTGGAATTTCTGGCAGGTTTATAAAGCAAGCAAAAATTATTTTTAAAGTGATGTAGAATTTCTATGGTTCTTCATACAAGTTAAGCAGCCCTACATTCCTCAAATATAATACCAGAGATATACTAAGTTACATTGTTGGGCTATAGCTAATAATATTTATTCTTTCACATACCTAAAATATAAGAGTAGTGTACCCTTCTTGATCCTATTAGCCCTATTTTAATTGGATGTTAAAAGTGGTGCGGGCCTGTGAACCTGGTGAATTTTACCTAAATAGATAAGCACAACAAGCAAAAGTCAAGAAAAATCAATAAAAAGTTTTGCATAGGCTAATGACTATCCAAATCTTCCCTGCAAAACTTTAGAAGACTAAATTTGCACAATGAATATTTAAGAGCCAAGAAATTTTAGATATGGGCTTTAATTTAAAACTCACAGTAAAATACCATGTCTACTTCGGGGTGGGGACAGAAAGGGAAAGAGTGAACCAAATTTTATACTTGAGACCTGATTTTAAGGCCATAATGTAAATTCTTAAGTTACTTGCTTAAAAGGACCTAAGACCTTTCTGTTTATAGGTTTGAGATTCTAGTGATGCCAGACACAACGGTAGAGTCATTTTGGCTAAGTTCAGAAACTAACTCAATGCTCATTTTTTTTTTTTTTCCCCATTCTGGGCAAGATAAGTAATCTAGTCAAGACTCTTCTTCTGCAAAATGATGATAATCATAGTTTATGCACTAAACAAATTGTGAGAACCATATTAGCTTAATGTTTCTCAAGCTTTAGCTTTGTCACAGTCACCCCTAATTCCTGGCAAGAATTTCATTTCTAACACGTTCTCAGTCAGATAGTGCTGACCCAGAAATCCCACTTGGAGAACCACTGTATAAAATAATGTATGTAAATTACTGCTAAATTGTCTGACATTATAAGTCCTTGATATATTTTCACTATTAGTTTTCTCAGTGGTTTGTTTTTCATCTTTATAGTTGTAAAATGAAATAAACATTTACTTTATAAATATTTTTACTTAAGGTGAAACTTGCTTTATTAGCCTATAATATGAATATATATATATATATATATGTATATGAAATCTCCAAATTGAAAGATTTTTGATGATATAACAGAATCTATTTGATAAAAGAATACTTTATGGAGAATACTACTCTGTGTCATCATTTTGGAATTTTATACCTTGGGTTTTCTTAAGAATAGTGTTCCTCAAATAGGCTGATATCTTAAACAGTAACTGATTAAGGAGATTTAATTTGAAATGATAACATGTTCAGTAATGTCTTCAAATGCTTCATTGCCATGATGTGCAGCTATAAGATTTCCCTATATAAAATCTTCACAAAGAATGCAGATATCTGTTTTCACTATTATGTCCACACTGCATGTAGGCAACTATTAAATACATGATAAAGGATTAATATATCATATTACTTTGTTGAAAATTTCCTTTTAACTTAAGGATATGTTACAGTATAATATGCATATAAAATAAGAGAATTGCTGATGTGCAAAGAAGAAGCATAAGAACCATAAGCCAAGTCATCCAAAAGCTAAATAAAGACAGAAAATAGTAAAGAAGGATTCTTTGATGATGATATGAAGTGAATGATTAGTAAAGTAAAAGAAGAATGAAAAAATTGTATCAAAGACAAAAAAAAACTTTTCATAATTTTTTGTTTTGTTTGTTTTGTTCAGAGACCACCTGCAAGTGAATGGTGGCCATAGGAACGTCAGAATACATTTGAGGTTTGGAAACGAACAACGGTTTGTCAGTACCATTATCAGTCAAGACTTTGCATTATTTAATAAAAAAAATCTTGAAAGTGTTTATATACCTTAAGTTATGTATTTTTTCTTTTTATTATCCTTAATGATTCCTCTCAAACTGTTTTATCTAATCTCAAAGAAAATATTTGTGTACTACCAAAAGAAAGGAGGAAAGAATTTTAGCATGCAGATTAAGCTGTAAATAGTAATAACAAACTATTGGTGACATCTACAGTTTTTCACAAGCCAAAACAATATATCCCCACTTATTTTTACCATTTTTCCCTAAAATTGTGTCAAATAAAATGGTGACAATATTTGGATTAAGTAGCTTGTGGAAAATGAACAGACTCTGAGCTGGTAAATACATTGTCTTCTTCAGTAAAATTATTTACTTCTTTGACAGTTTCATTGTTGATGAGGAAATGAAAAATTACTTTTACTTCAGGCTGTAGGATATGTGGAATTTTTATCTGATAGTTGTTATTAAACATTGTTTAAATGAAAAGTGGCATAGTCTCCTTTAATGGGCTGAATCTTCAAAAGATTAGTAAACAAAAACACTTCTAGCATGAACTGAATTTTTATGATTTTCTTCCTGGCACACTGCCATACTGTGAAAGTTTTAGATGATTTTAAGAGCTACCTGGAGTGGTCGTAATTCTCAGTTCCCCTAGGAATCTCTAAAATACTAAGTATTGTCTTTGGTTTCTTCTTGGGAGAACTTATTTCTTTCTTTGGCCTTTATTAATCCTAACTATCTCTGACAACACATTTTATACCAACAAATGTTTCCAACACAAAATAAAGAAGAATGAGTGATAAGAGCAAAAGAAGTAACTATATCCTGATGAAAAATATAGACTGAAGGAAATGCTCTGTTTTTCAAGTAAACAAGAACATTCTTACTTTATTTACAATTCTGACTGTATTTTATCTCTTGTGTGACCTTGGGAAACACATTCCATTGTCGAGACAAGAAGGATTTAGTATATATATACATATATGTATATAGGAGGAGACTATATGAAAACATTAGTATAATCCAGAATACTATTGCATATACCTTTCAGTCATGTATGATTATTCAATGATGAAAATTTATTTTAAAGGGAGATCAATGTTTAATTAACTATATTTGCAAATTAGGTGTACAATTATGTGATATTGAGCAATATTGAAATAGTACTGTTTTAAATATCTTACACTAAACCTTTACAATATCTAGAGCAAAATACTAAGTAGACAATCTTTTTTAAGATTTTATTTATTTATTTATTTGACAGAGAGAGAGATCACAAGTAGGCAGAGAAACAGGCAGAGAAAGAGGGGGAAGCAGGCTCCCTGCTGAGCAGAGAGCTTGATGTGGGGCTGGATCCTAGGACCCTGAGATCATGACCTGAGCGAAAAGCAGAGGCTTAACCCTCTGGCCACACAGGTACCCCCTAAGTAGACAATTTTTATCTTCAAAACCTGTCTTATGCAGGTAACTTTCAGTTGCACTGATAAATAGAACCTCGTCATAATACCCTAGATTTAAAGCTCCTTAATGGTAAGGGTAGTATTTAGCGAGGTATTCCTATTCCGTAGTGAAATAATACTAGTTAGATTATTAATGAGTGACGGAAATCCATTCTGTTATTCTCATAGGTTATCTGCATTTTTTCTTCCTAGTCATTTCATTAATTATAAACCAATGTCACAAATCCAATTTACACTTTGCAATTCTTCTACTTGCTCATTTGGCTAGATTTGAAATAACTGACCTTTTTTTTATTTTCTTGGCCAAAATATCTTTACCTTTGTCTCACTTGCATGGCAATATACCTACCTGTTTATTTACACACCCTTTTTTTTTTTCTTTTTGGTTTGTAAGTTTTCTTTGCTTTGTGTAAGTTACCTTACATCTCCTATTCAAGTTTTTCTTTGGGTCTTCTTCTATTACCAATTTTTAAGTTATAATTGCTCAGGATTCTGCTGAGTCTCTTTTTACTATTATATTCTTTCTCTACCTATCTTTATCCACATTACACTGAGGGTCAATGATAAACCATGCAGAAAATCATCAGATCATTACACCTCTGAGATTACTAACTCAAACTTCTAAATATCTATACTGATAATTTTCATCCTGTGATATCTTGATTGAAAAAAAATCCCCACGCATATTCCAGATTATTGGTGACTTTTCAATTTATCCCTCTTTAAAAATCTGAACAATAGATAAATTATACAGTTATATAATCAGTTTTTTACTTTAAGTTCCATGAATTTAGGATGTCTAATAAAGATCTATTTACATTTTTCCTCCTGGACCAAAATATTTGCAACTTCTCAAATGTTTCTTTTTCTAGAAGGGACAATATGCAAGTTGAAGTCAGAATTCTGAAAGGTTAATCTATCTCCATGTTAATACATTTCAAATTCCTATAGATACTGCATATTAAATATTTTTAATTTTATCCTGTCCTTTTATGTTTATTGCAAGTATGATGGCATCAATGATGATATCAATCATCCACAATGAAGTGAGTTTTGGGTGTCTACGTTGTCTCTTCATGGTTTCAATATATTATTCACATAGCAGTTAAAGTCTTAAAATATAAAATAAAAGTATTTACCCATCTGAAATATCTCACTGGCTGCCAACATAGCCCACAGCCTTGTGTCATGTGGCTTCTGCTAACTTCACAAGGCATATATCATAATTACTCTTTTCCTTGAGCTACAGTCACACTGTATCTCTTTCTATTTCCAATGCTAGTTTTGTTCATGTCCATTTTCATATCCCATTTCCTATTCCATGAATTCCATCCCCTTCCTCCACCTCCCCCAACCCCCAAATACACATTAAATTTAATGACATCTTTCAACTTAATGTCCCTTTCTCTGGAAATATTCTCTGACCATTAGACAACCTATTATCTTACAACATCTATCTTTCTCACTAAAACTGACACCATTACTAGGTAAAAGCAGCATTAGATTCAGATCCTATTGTAATTTTATAGATACCCAGCTGGCTTGACATACATTCAGGATATAACAACTATTTGCTAAATGAATCACTATCTATATACTGACTATCCCTAAATCTATACCTAATTCCAGGCATAATATTTTATATAAATGTTTCATGGAAATTTCAAACTACTTTCTCATTTTCAGATAGAAATCTGTGTCATCCTTACTCTTCATTCTTCCTCACATACAACACCAAATTTATAAAATTCTAATGCTTCTTCCCAAATGTAGTCTAAGTCCATTTATTTCTCTGCATGCCTATTATACTATTCTAGCCTAAGACCCCATCATTCATTTCTGCCTATTACAAAAATTTTCCTAGTTGGACTTCCGATCTCCAGTGTTGCTACTACATTGCAAAAAGAGGTCAGTTATGCAAATTTTATTTCACCCACCTGCTTAATGTTCTTTAATATTTTTTATTTTCCTAAAATAAACTCCCTAAGTTTTTAAAGTTTTTAAACTCCATAAGTTTTAAAGTCCTATATTATTAAATAATCATTGCTGATAATTTAAAGAGTTGAAATTTTTAGTTTGTGACTATTTTCCCCTGTGAAACTATGTAGGAGAAAAATCAAGTTCCTTCAATTCAGCATTTCTTTTTATATAACAATACATCAAGAAGGTATATACCTTTCGTAGGAAATACAAAACTAAGTTTTTTCTTTCTGATTTAAGCTATAGAAAATTTCTAAGTGATACAAAGTCATTCCTTTTGTATGGGGATTTATATTTCTATAATTCCTTGAAATTATCCTTAATTATAGTGTGTCACACATAGTGTGGTGGGCTAATTTTGGAGACATAAGTTTCTCATTAATATATTTTCCCCCAGATGAGAAAATGCTAAAATAAAATATTCATATTCAAAGAAATTTTAATAAAATCTCAGAAATTATATAATTTATATATACAATTGGATAATCTTATTTTTAACTGAAATTGTTTGCATTATGATGGTGCTTGTCCTATTTTATTGATCTTTTGATATGCCTACGTGTTATGGTGCCATATAACTTCCTATCAAACCAAAAACCCATACTGAGAAATCACAGCTCCTCAAAGCCTAAGATATAAGCAAGTCTTTGTCAGAGGCAAAAATTTTTTTCCTTCACCTTCCTAAAACCTTCTCTCTTGCATCTTATTTATTATCTAATACTTTCCTCTTCACTATATGAATAAAAATGTAATATTCATAACTTTCAGGAAAGGAAAAAAGGAAAAAAAAAAAAAAACAGAAGAAAGGCAAAGTGCATAGTAGTTAAGAGAATTGACCCTGGGTAGCTTTGCAATTTTGTTGCTTATACACTTGTATCTGTTTCCTCAAAGTAACTACCTTAAAGGGTTGTTAACTGAGATTAAGTGCCATTATTTATAAAACTACTTAAAACAGTGCCTGGGACTGAGGAGAACTATATAATTGTTAGTTACTATAACCCAAGAAAATGTGTATATAAGGAATAGACATAGCATATAAATTCTTTTGTAAGGGAATTATTTAAATATTTTCAAAAAAATAATGTCCCTTTCAAAACTCTTCACCTTTTTTATATTAGACATGCCTAGGGCTGTTAATCATTTTTCAAAGAACATATAAAGTGTCTGAAACAGTCTGCCTATTAATATCTCAACACACATTTGTGCATATTTCACACTGGAAATGTGAACTCTAAAACTGAAAAGAAAAACCTGTACGGAATGTAGTCAAAATGGAGATAGACTGGTAGCATCACCTACAATTCATTCGTCTATTCTGTATGGGGTACTCACTGTATGCCAAGTACTAAGCTAGGAGTCAAGGGCACAAAGATAAATTTCAACCAACCACCTCCTTTAAATAGGTCATTATATATAGGGAAAATGTTTAGATAACATCTGCACCTTTAAGGATGCTGGGGAATAAACTTTGGCTAATATGGTGTCTCATGCCCAGAGCTAAAGACACAAGAAAGTGTCTTAGAAAACAGCAACCCCAAACCTGGAAGCTGCCAATTCAGTGGGCAAAAGAAAATCTTGAGGCATTTCACTAAAAATTGTCCTGGGCTTAGGTCATGATCCGAGTCCTGGGGTGGAGTCCAGCATTGGGCTGCTTGCTCAGCAGGGAGCCTGCTTCTCCCTCTGCTTGCTCCCTCCACCCTTTTGTGCTCTCTCTTTTTCTGACAAATAAATAAATAAATCTTTTTTAAAAAGTAAATGTGGGCTTGGACTCTAGGATTCCAGATGATAACCACTTATATGAGATAAAGATTTCCACATAAACATGCTTTGGGCTGGGCTGTGAGTTCCCAAGAACATTTAATTTTTTGAATGTTGCATTTTTCATGCTGACCAAGGACAGGGATCATGTTTGATTCCCTGTTGCAATGGCCATGAAAAAGAAAGAAAGAACATTATTTCAATGTAATAGATATTGATCCATTACATTGATGAGGTCAAGCAAGAGGACAATTACATTTAAAAATGAGAGGGTTGCCTGGGTGGCTCAGTCAGTTGAGAGGCCAACTCTTGATTTTGGCTCAGGGTATGATCTCAGTGTCCTGGGATCAAGCCCCATCAGGTCTTGTACTCAGCGGGGAGTCTGCTTAAGGATTCTCTCTCTCCCTTACTATCTGCCCCTTCCCCTGAATGCATGCTTTTTTTTTTTTTAATATTTTATTTATTTATTTGACAGAGAGAGAGATCACAGGTAGGCAGAGAGGCAGACAGAGAGAGAGGGGTAAGCAGGCTCCCTGCTGAGCAGAAAGCCCAATGTGGGGCTCAATCCCAGGACCCTGAGATCATGACCTGAGCTGAAGGCAGAAGCTTAACCCACTAAGCCACCCAGGCACATGCTCTTATTTATTGATAAGTAATTAAAAAAAAGAATTATAAATACAATAACAAATTGTTAATATGATTCCCTTCTTACTGTCATAATTATATGTTCAAACCAGCAAATTAGGGAAGTTATGATATTTATATTCCTGAAAATCTGTAAAATACGAGGAACCATTTAATTCCCAAATTTGTTCTATGTTTCTTTAGTTGACGCGGTAGCAGTATTTGAATGAATAATTTAAAAATAATAAATTGTTATGTAATTATTTCATAAAATTTACTTTTTGTCATCACAGAAGCAAAATTTCTTCTGGTTGGTATAATAACGATTTTCACAAAATTTGTGTCCTATTGATAGTATTCTAAAATTAAAAACTTTGTACTCAAAATGTACAACTTGTGTACTTATTTCCAAAGTTAAAGTGAAAGTAAGTATAAAATTTAAACATTTTATTTTTCAAAATATTTCTTTTCCAATACAAATAGTTATTTACTAAAAATTAAAGAAAAATAAAGTTTTAAATTCAAAAGGTTATAAACATTAAGTTAGTAACTTAAATTTTTGAAAAATTAAATCCTTAACTTTTTTTTATAAAAAAATAAATCTATTAAAAATTCTTATGCTCAATTTTCATCTTGTTACTGATATAAAGAATTGAAATCACACTATACATCATCTATACCTACACATAAACATGCATTTTCAATAAAAGAGATTGTTTAATATTTCAGTATGTTCTTCAATGTGCAATTGTTCTGAAAACCGTTTAATTCTGCAGTATCTCTGGAACCACGAATTGAAACAAAAGTGAAGAACAAAAGGTCACTCAGTGCTACTGGGAAATGATACTTGGTTATGCAGGAATCTATTGCATTCATGCTGAGAGGAAGGATTTGACAAGTTAATTAATTTGTCTTTTCTTTTACCTAAAAGCTTCTGCTGTTCAAATCATCTCCACACTCCGTCGCAGTGCATTTTGTAGTGTAGACAGCAACACAATTTACAAATGTTTTCGCTATTCAGACATGCATTTTTTCAAGGACATGTGCAAGAGATGCAAGGAAGCATTACCCAGGTCCAGAAAGGCATTAGTCACAGGAGCAGACACTTAGGGCTATGGTCACCTTGTGTCAAACTCGGAGCCTTGGATCCAGAATGACCGAATTGCCCATATATACTCTATTAAATTAATTTTTTTCTATGTGTCTGTGATCTATGAGTCTTCTAATGTGCTGGCCAGGATCAGAGGTCTCTTCTGCCCTGTTTAAGGGAGCTAATCATTGAGGTATATATCTGTACCTTAAACACCATAAAAGATGTGAATACAGGCATGCCTGAGTGGCTCAATGGTTAAACCTCTGCCTTCAGCTCAGGTCATGATCCCAGAGTACCTGAATCGAGCCAGCATCCCGCTCCCTGCTTGGCGGGAAGCCTGCTTCTTCCAATTTCACTCCCCCTGCTTGTGTTCCCTCTCTAGCTGTATTTCTCTCTGTCAAATAAATAAATAAAATCTTTTTTAAAAAAGAAAAGAATGTCAGTACTCAGAACCTAATATTTAATGATGGAAGGGAAAAAAAATTTAGCCCAACTTATGTATTTTAAAGATGAGCCCACTGCACATCAGAAAAGTAAATAGATTCACCTGAGATTCTTTAGATAATCAATACCAGCATGAAGGCTAAAACCTGGTTCCCAGAGCTCTATTCAATTCAGAGCAATATTTTTTCTCTAAATAGAACCAAAGACAGGGAGAGCTATTTTTACAAGCATAGAATGTTTAATATATTACATGTATTACATATACAAAATATATGAAATATTTCCTAATTTTCTAATATTAAATTATTATAATCTGTTGTTTAGTACACTAATCCTGGTCAAAAATTACAAGGAAAAATAACAAGAACTAAAAATATCCATGATAAGTCCAAACTGTCAAAAGCAGCCCTATAAGCAGCTCTCATAGGAAACTGAGTCAAACAATGAATAGAAACCAAAGAAAATAAATGTGAATGGTCAGAAATATCCCCAATAACAAAAGAACATGCTGTTATAAGATTGGAGGAAATATGATTCCTTAAAAAGCATGCTTGAAAACATATGCTATATTATAAGAAGAATATGTTAATTCTCAAAAGAATAAAAAGTGAAATTTTAAAACCAGTTAAATTGTCTTTCAGAATTTTCCAGGTCAAAAATATCAGACTGGGTTGCCTGGGTGGCTCAGTTGGATAAGTGGCTGCGTTCAGCTCAGGTCATGATCCTAGCATCCTGGGATCAAGCCCATACCATGCTCCCAGCTGGGCAGGGGAAGCTTGCTCCTGCTTCTCCCTCTCCCTCCCCCACTCCCTCTGCTTTTGTTCCCTTTCTTCCTGTGTCTTTATCTGTCAAATAAATAAAATATTTAAAAATAAAATCAGGGGTGCCTGGGTGGCTCAGTTGGTTAAGCAACTGCCTTTGGCTCAGGTCATGATCCTGGAGACCTGGGATCGAGCCCCACATCGGGCTCCCTGTCAGCGGGAAGCCTGCTTCTCCCTCTCTCACTCCTCCTGCTTGTGTTCCCTCTCTAGCTGTGTTTCTCTCTGTCAAGTAAATAAATAAAATCTTTAAAATAAATAAATAAACAAATAAATAAATAAATAATAGAAAATCAGACTATCAGAGCTAATCTAAAACAAAAATAGCTTCAAATTCTGCCATTTTTAATACTACATTTAAAAATAAAACTAAATAGTTTATCAATTGCATGCAAATTCATATAATAGGCATAGAATGTGATTGAAGACTATTGTGGATATTTTTCAAAACAGATATTATACCTAAAGTTATTTATATGGAACAAACATTATTGAGCAAATCTTTACAGATGTTCAAAGAATGCATGATTTTGGTTTCTGTGACTTTAATAATGGGAATAATAACAAAGCTATGACTGACATCATTCCACAGGATCTAAGGTCCTATTATGCTAACTTGAAATTATGTATACTACTTCCAACAGGGAAACTATATACTTAAGTGAAATAAGTTAAAATAAATACATCCCTCTGATCGAAACTGTGGACTTCTAAAAAAATCATGCAAAATCAGATATGTGTTTGAAAATTATATTATCAACTATATTTAAAACAAGCTTTTTTGATATTTTATAAAGAGGAGCATTATACTACTCTGTCAGTAAAAATACATAATTTCGTAAGAATTTTGAGTGCTAGATGATAAGCAACAATCCTGGTCTTATCTTAGAAACTAAGAAATACTAACTAGACTAAGAAATAGTATTTAACTTTTGACAGTATTTTTCCCCCCATTTTAATATAAAGGCAGAATAGGGTCTCAAAAGGGATTACTACCAGGTAAGTTCTTCAACATATATAAAGTTCATATGTTAGTTACTTTTTGAGTTTGTCTAAATGAAAAATTTGCAATCTGCTTATGGTATAAATACTAATTATAGCAATTATTTTGAGAAAGACACAAATGCCCACCGAGTCTTTCTTTGTAATGTATTGAACACACTGGAAGCTTTTATAACACATCATCAAAGCAGGAAGGACCTTAGAGATCAACTATCCAACCCTCTCATTTTACTCAGACATCTGTGGGCTTCAGAGAGCCCCAGAGACTTGCCAGAGGCAATAGTACCAACATTTAGTGGCTGGGCTAGAATGGGGACCATGTATTCCCAGTGTCATGTCAATGGTCTCTTTGCAAATGTTTCTTAACAAATTTTCCTGCCTCCAGTCATGCCCACAACCAATCCATCCTCCACACTGCTGCCAGAATGATCTTTCATAAATACAAATCTGACCAACTTATTTCCCTGCTTAAAAGCCTTTAATCAGTCCCATCACTCACAGGACAAAGTTAAAAATTTTTAGCATTAACTACAAGATTTTGACATCTGCCTGATTTTCTGGCTCTTTCTCTCACCAATTCTTAAAATCCAGAGCCTGGGTCATCTGCAAGTATGTCTGCAAATACACCATGCTTTTTTAAATCCTGCATCCAAAAAAAATCTTAATTTCAAAGATTATTTTCTTATCTCTTTTTATTATCAGATGACAACCTACAGAAGTAGTATGTTACTTTTTTAATTTATAGAGAATATATTTTTCTATCCTAAATATACACTGGTTATTGACTGACTTAAAATGACAACCTCTATCATTTGCCCCTTGATGTCTTCATCAAGATCACCATGATCATGAACAGAAAAATTGAAGACACAATGATTCTCTTCAAAAACAAATTTGGCAAAATCAACATGAACAATTTATGGTAATTTTAAGGAGAAAATGTTAATATTAGAAAATATTGATGTTTAAATTTATGTCAGTTTTTCCTTTTACATAATGAAAGTGTTTAATACTATTTTTTTTTACTGTTTGAAAAGCAAAATAAAATTTTAAAATAAAGAACTTCATGGATGGACTTAGAGGGTACTATGCTAAGTGAAATAAGACAGCAAAAGGCTAATACCATATGATTCCACTCATAAGTAATAATAATTCCACTCATTAATAATAATAATAGTAACAATAAAGAAATGAAAGACAGAATCAGACCTATAAATACAGAAAACAAACTGACAGTTGTCAGAGGGAAGCACAGTGGTGGAGGTGTTGGGCAAAGTGGGGGAAGGGGAGAGAGAGATGCAGGCTTCCAGTTATGGAATAAATTAGTCAAGGGAATAAAGGACATAGCATAAGGAATATAGTCAGTGATAATGGAATAACTATGTAACAGGACAGATGGTGGCTATGCTTGTGGTGAACATAACATAATGTATAATCTTGTCAGATCACTAAGTTGTACAACTGAAACTAAGGCAACATTGTGTGCAACTACACTGAAATTTAAAAAAAATATATAAAATAAAATAATGTCAGATTTCTTTTAAAGTAAATATTCCCAAATTTAGATGCCATTCAAAACTTGATCCCTAAATGAAATCAACGTGTATTCTTTTATTTATTTTTTAATTGAGACTTGAAAACACCAAGATAAAGCATCACAAGAAAATTAATTTGAATGGAGAGTTCTAATCAGTGTTAGAATAAGAATAGTGAGTATATTTTTCCACACATGAGAAAAAAGAAAAAAAAAGACAGAAGAGGGAGAGAGGCAAACCATAAAACATACTCTTAATTATAGAGAACAAACTGAGGGTTCCTGAAGAGGAGGTGGTTGGGGGATGGGTTAAATGGATGATAGGTATTAAGGAGGTCACTTATGATGAGCACTGGGTATTGTATGTAAGTAAGGAATCACTAAATCCTACACCTGAAACTGATATTATACTGTATGCTAACTAATTTGAATTTGAAGAAAAATTTGGAAGGAAAAAAAAAGTACAGTGGTTATCTTAAAATGAAACTTTTAGAAAGCTAAATCAAGGATATTAATGTGAGAAGGTTTATATTAATTAAAGTTTTAGAAACAAAGCTAAATGAAATATGTATTAAACTTATTAACAATTATATCAGCCTGATAATCATTTGATGTATACATATGGAAATCTTTGCAAACAATCTTATTTTTCTAATGAATTAGAGTTTGAGGTTTAGTAATAAAATCATTCAAAAAATGAAATGAAAAACACCTATATATGCAATACTTCATAAACTAAGCAACTGATAGATACTTGATTTTGTTGAATAACGTGTTTGGAATTAAAGCTAGGTTATCTATATATTATTGACCTGTAAAAATCAAATAAAGTATTTTATTGATGAAAGTAAATGTTTAAAATAACTTTATTTATTGTTATTATTTTTAAAAGATTTTATTTATTTATTTGACAGAGAGAGAGTGAGAACACAAGCAGAGGGAGCAACAGGAACAAGAAGAGGGAGAAGTAGGCTCTCTGCTGAGCAGGGAGCCCAATGCAGGGCTCAATCCTGGGGTCCTGGCATCATGACCTAAAATGAATGCAGGTGTTGAAAATGGCACAATGGCATTTGTGGCAATGTGCACAATGGCACCCCTTAGAGAACTTTAGACTTGTAAATAAACCAAATATTACAACTCATAATATATGAGATAATTTGAAATTTATGATGAGCATAAACTATATAAAATATGAAAGACAGTGAATCTACAAAAGACCCCCAAATAATGTTTGTTTTAGTGCTTATTATATTTTAAATTTAATTTATTAATATATTTATTACAGCAATTAGTTGGGTAGATTCAGATATTCATTTTATTAAATTCTTAAATAGTAAAGAAGAGGTAAGCTTAAAGCAAAGATCCTAACAACCTTTTATCATTGTAGCCAGATCAGAGAGAAATTGTCAAATTATTTGTTCGACCCCATGATAAAGTTATACCTATCATATAAAAGAGAATGAGAATTTTTTTTAAATACATGAACATGAGCTTCATGAACTCAGACTACTTAAACAATTTAACTGAAAATTAAAATTTCATCTTTAGCAGTCCATCAAAATATATGTCAGTATTTTCCCCAAGAGTTTAAAAACATTTATAATATTTTAAGTTTGTATTAGGATTACTACTTTTAACACAAGTTAAAATGCTGAATATAAATAAAAGTAATTGCCTTTATTTTTTTAAAGATTTATTTATTTGAGGGAAGGAAGGGAAAGGCAAAGAATCTCAAGCATACTCCTCTCTGAGTGCCATACTCCTTTCACAGTGCCCATCGTGACCTGTAATAAATCAAGAGTCAGATATTTTACCAACTGAGCCACCCCGGTGCCCCAAAGCATTTCCCTTTAAATTATGACAATTAGATTTACAAATGTAGTATTTTGATATTTACTTGATATATAAGGCAACAGGAATTTATCTGAGATGTTAAATATATAAAAGACATTTAAATTAAGTAGTAAAGTTTGGTTTCATTGTTTGCTTTATTGTATGAAAATCTATTTATTCAACAATTCAAACTTCAACATGATGTTTTATATCTCTTGGATTCTTTAGTGTGGATTATATGCTGTATATTTCTTTATGGTACAGAGGAAGGCAATGAAGTAAAATGTAGTTGAAAAATACACTGAAATGGAAGTCAATACCTGAAATCCTAGAGCTGGTATTTTTGACTTTAGAAATGGTTTTCTTAGTTTCTGTCATTGTTACTTGCTGTAATATGGAACAAATAAGGGCAAATTACTACCAAGGCTTTTTACCTATTGCATTATTGAGTCTACAATTATTCTTTTACAAAGAGATTTTCTCCACAATTCCCTTTAACAATGCAGTTATAAAGTATTTATTGATTCACTTATTTATTTTGTTATTATTATTATTTTTTAAAGATTTTATTTATTTATTTGACAGAGAGAAACACATCTAGAGGGGGAACACAAGCAGGGGGAGTGAGAGAGGGAGAAGCAGGCTTTCCTTCACCCTCAGCAGGGAGACTGATGAGGAGATAGCTGGGACTCTGGGATCATGACCTGACCTGAAGGCAGAAGCTTAAAGACTGAGCCACCCAGGTGCCCCTATTGTTTTTTCAAACTTGATTTAGAAATGTTAAATTGTTGAAAAAATGATTGTTGGAGGTTCTAGAATTCAAATATTGTTAGTAGTCACTTAAAAGAATATTAATGCAACTTTAAGGGAAATAAACTTGATTTTAAAATTTGGGGGGTAGAAAAATTATTTAAAACTATTCAATTTGGAAAAACCAATTTGTAAACATAACACTTTTAGTATGCAAGCAAAATATTTATAAAATCCTCATTAAACTTCTGTTAATAAAATATTTTAATGTCTCAAATATTTTGGTTTAATACAATACTATGTTATAATTTTGATATCAATAAAATGAGATAAAATTCATATATATTCAAAGAAATCATACATGTAATTTGGAAATCTATAAATATATCATTTAAATCATTTATTTCTTGTAGTATATTAATATAAATTAAAAAAAAAGCATGACTTTTAAGGTAATGCAGAATAATGTTTATTTGCTGGATCTTATGGTGACTATGTTAACTAGAGCATGCTACTATGACTTTCAAGGCCTTGAGTATCCCTGTCTCTGAAAATAGACCAATAATACCACTTCTGATATGATTTTTGTTAATTTGATGCATTCTTACTTTCACCTCTGCTATTTTAGTGAAAACCCCAATAGAGTGTGTCTGGACTATTGTAACAAAGGGTATCTAGTATCTCCAATTTTAATCTTTCTTTTCATCCAACTGATTTGTGAGCTAGTGCCACATATTACCTCACATGCTTAAGTCAGGCTAGGTCATTTTTGATGAATATTAATGACTTCCCACCATCAGAAAGAAAGAAAACATTTTTATCCTGAGAGTTAAAGTCTTCCACAATTTAAAGTTACTTCATTGTTAGTTTCCTTTGTTCACCATAAGATACAATAAGTCAAGAATTCATTGTACCATTATAGTTTTTCAGTCTTTGTCTACATCTTTTCTCAAATGCAAACAACTTCTGACAAACTTTTATGGCCTCTTCATTAAGGTTTGCCTCAAAAATGTCCCATTTGGGCATTAAAGCCTTCTACTTCAAATAACAATCTATTATTCTAGAAAATTTTCTCCATGTAGTTGTAAAACATTACTACCTTCAATCACAATTATTTCCTAAGAGACCTCAACACCTGTACTAGAATGGATGACAAAACAATGTTTAACTTAACTTCATATTTTCTTCTTTTTTCATGACCTATTACCATTATAACATACTTGTCTTAAATCTCGTATGACATTCATTAATACCCCAAAAATTAATATATAGAAAATACATAACACATAGTGTGACCAAAAAAATAAATAAATAAATTAAATAAAATAAAAAAAGACTTGGCATGGTAGAAACCTTTTAGGTGAGTTATTTTACACAGAGTGATTTCCAATTATGAATTATATGAGACTATTCAAAGTCCTTTTGACTAAATATTTAAATAATATGATTTTAAACATCAAGTAATTTCTATTATTAATAGCTATTTTAGTAGAAATCTCAAATACTTAGTTTTACCTTCGTTTTCACTCCCTGATAAAAAGAAGTTTATAGGGCGCCTGGGTGGCACAGTGGGTTAAAGCCTCTGCCTTTGGCTCAGGTCATGATCTCAGGGTCCTGGGATTAAGGCCCACATCAGACTCTCTGCTCAGTGGGGAGCCTGCTCCCCTCCCCATGCCTGCTTCTCTGCCTACTTGTGATCTCTCTCTGTCAAATATATAAATAAAAACTTTTTAAAAAATAGTCTATAATAAAATTGTCAGAAAGCTTTAACCAAAAAAGTGTAAAATTTGTTTGAAAAATATCTTTTGACTCTTTACTCTGAAAATTGTAGCATCATATACAAATTTTTCAAAATATCATTAATTTGAGATCCATTCAAATTCTTAGTTCCTATATACAGGAAAATTGTATATGACATAAAATGTCTTGAAGAATTGTTCCCCACCTACCACCCTCATGTTTCTGAATGTTAGTTTCTTGATTCTGAGCTTTGAAAATGCTGTTTCTAACATTCCAAGAGTGATTATAATGCCTGATTAAGAATAAGTCATATAAATATGATCTCTAAGAATTGTAACTTCAATTGAAAAGGTCCCCTTTTCTTTTGCACAAAGGTTTGTTCTTAATATTCTCATTTTTCTTCTGTTCCAAATTAATTAATCATATGTAAATATACAGAAGATTTATACATCAAGACAGTAGGCTGAATCTATGGTGAAACATATCTTCTACCATTGCTGGGACGGTGCATGATCCGCCCCTCCCGCCATGCCCAAGCCACCAGAAAACTTTGGTGGAGGTACCTGTGAATGTGAATCACACTCTGGGTTTTCCCCGCCTGGAATCTGGAAAGCCATATACCCTGTGGGTCAGGGCAATATGTCCTTTGTGTGCTTATTCAAGACATATAGTTCCATTCAATCCTCCTCCCAGTAATTGTATCTCTGTATCTCTTATCTGTATTTCATGATCCCTGTGCCTCAATGGTCTCAACTTCTGTGAGTTTAAGCAATCACTCTGTACCCTGCAGTAACAATACTAATCCTGTCTCTAGGGCGGGTGCAAAAGCAGTTAAAGATTTAACTACACCACCCAACTTCCTCACTTGTAAATAATAAAAGACTGGGACTCCTGTCAGTCAAGAGAGACAAAAGAAGAGGGCTTGCAAGGAGGCGAGAGAGCCTTAGAGGGGGGAACTTTGGAGGAGAGAGCTAGAGAGCCTGCAGAGAGAGACTGAGAGACAAAGGCAGACAGCCTGCAAGGAGGCTGCAAGAGAGCCTTAGAGGAGTGAGCAGGAGAGCTGGAAAACAGCGGAGAGAGCCTGCAAAGAAAGACAGAAACAGAGAAGCAAAGGAAGCAGCAGAAAGAGAAGCAGACAGAGAGTAGAGAGACAAAAGAGGAGAGAGAAGTAGGGCAAGAAGGCCAAAGCCAGAGCTAGAGTTAGAGCTAGAGAGCCAATGCTAAAAAGCCAGAGCATGCGGCTGAGCCTGCTTCATAGGTCTCTCCTGACTGACCTCGGGTCTGTCAGATTGCATTAGATTTCCGTGTTTGTGTTATTATTTTGCCCGCAGTTCGGGACCCACAACTCCTCCGAGGCTGGCCTCCTCTGGGCAGCGACGTCATACCATAAATACTGAAAAAGGGTAGAAACCTATCATCTATCTATCATCTAGCTAGCTAGCTATTATCCAAATATCATCTATCTACCATCTATCTATTGTATAGAGAGAAATAGAGCCCCTGATAATGAACAAAACTGTATCTTAAGGAATGAGGTAAAACAGAGACGGAACTAGACATAGGTCAAGAGCGGGAATTTTAGCACTAAGCAGAGCCAAGGTCCAAACCATGTCTTCTACATGAATTCAAATGTTATCTGCCCACAAATGAATGAAGGTTTAAATGGCTTTATTATTCAATCAAAGTTCACAGAGCTGCCTAACTACTGGAGCTAAGAGTTTGAGAAATACCACTCAATTATGACTGTGTTTGGGGTTCTTTGCAAATTTAAAACACAGTTACTATTTTCCAATATAGTAGTGATTTTTTTTAATACATGGAAAATATATCTCCATTTATCTTCAAATATTCTTTTGCTTCCCTTTTAATTTCTTATTTTCTGACCCCATCAGATACTATCCCCCCAAAACAAACAAAAACAAACAAAAACTAAAACAAAACAAAAAACAACAACAACAAATTACATGTTGAAAGATCCTGCAGATGGCAAAAGGCACAATAAAGGAAAGGAAAAAAGTTAGATACACTGCTGTAACATTGACCTATTAAAAATTAAAAAAGAAAACTAAGAAATTGTATATAAAGAAAACATGCAAAGCATATACATAAATAAAAGTTATCATGTATGTTCATAGAATTCTTACAATTCAACAAAAGAGACAATCTTTGGCATATTGACTATTTTAAGCTGAAAGAATTTAAGAAAATAAGAGGAGCAAGAAGGTCCGACCTATTCTTCCCCTTGCTCTTCTCTCCTAAAATAGGTCATAAAATCTTCAAGTGAGAGGTGCCCTCCCTGTACCTAGAGGGAAGGAGCATCTTTATTTCCAAAGTCAAAGAGATGTCAAGAAGAATTTTACTAAACCAGCCTTTCTATGTTTCCTGCAGTTTACTATAATTATTGCATACTCCTTAACCTATTACATTGCTCCAGGACTGACAACTCTTCATCAAATCCAGAATAAAAATACACGTGTCTAACTCTTTCCTTGGTTCTTATTATTTTTTTGTTGTTGTTAATTTAATTTTCAGACCCACCCACAGACCTAAAAGAGTCAAAGAAAACTTTTATTTCCCCATAGAGAAACAGCATTCAATTTTCAAAATATGTGATAGAAATAAAAAAAAAAAATCTAAAAAAAGTGGAGCAACCTAAAAGAATAATTAGGATAGAAATCACAAACACATCACAAAACAAAATTAATTGGCCAATGACTGCATTAAAAAAAATCTAGATATGAGTCATTTATAGTTGAAACATATAAAGTATAAGGACATAAAAAGATTGAAAATAAAAATCAAAGGAAAAAAAAGCACTTCAGATAATAACTAACAATAGTGAAATAGTGCAGTTATTTTAATAGGGGATAAAACATATTTTGAGAAATATATTAAAATTATTGTTTAAAAGCGTTAGTGTACAATAATAAATGTTAAATGCATCAATTTTTCCAAAAGATGTAATTCTTTTAAATGTGTGTAGCAGAGAAAAATGATGTCAGAATATTAAGATATAAAATATTGTATTTAAGAAATATAAAATATTTTATATAAAATATATAAAGAAATTACTGCAAATGCAGAAAAAATATATCAAGAAATCAGGATTTTTATGTGCATTTATTGATTATTGAGAGAGTAGATTAAATATTAGCAACTAAATAGTTGAAATGAATGCATAATTACCAAGTTTGTCCTTAGAATACAAAAGAATTTCTCATCCATAATTTAGATAGAAGACATTTTTCTGGAGAGCATGGAAATAATATAAAAGACTCATAAATTATGCCAAAAACAAATCTCAGAATATTTCTAAAATAAACATCAAATGTGTTATCATATTTGAGAATAATGAAATAAAGAAATCAAGATATAAACAAAACAAACATAAAATAAAGATAATAAACAAGAACAGGTTAAAAATCCCTACTTACTTGAAATAAAGGCATCTATATTCACAGAGTAGTACCTATACTTTGTGTTTTAAACAGAAACCATAATGAAAATTTTTAAATGTCTAGATCTGAATGATTATGGAAAAAAATTAAGAAAGTCTTAGAAAAGAAACAGAGGTTATAAAAAAAGATAATGAGAACAAAGAAATGAGGAATGTAATAACCTGTAAAATAAAACAAACCTCACCAAATGGATTCCAGAGTAGAGTGGAAATAGGAAAGGACAAAATCTTTGAATTATCAAACTAGATCAAAAGAATTTACCTAAACTGTAGAGCAGAGAGATAATAGACAAAAAATAAACAGTGGGGTGCCCAGAGGACTTAAGTTGGGTAAGTGTCTGACTCTTGATTTAGGCTCAGATTACAATCAGGGTTGTGAAATCCAGCCCTGCAACAGGCTCTGTCTCCTTCTATAAAATACATATGTACATACATACATATGTACATACATATATAAATTTTTAAAAATAAAAAAAAATGAAAACAAAAACAAAAGAGAACAGAATCTCAGGAAAATGTAGGACAATAACAAAAGAGATAACATTTGAATAATCACCATCCCAGAGAAGATAGAATGAGGTGAAAAGAGTATTCAAAGAATATAGTGGCTAACAACTTCCCAAATTTGCAAAACAAATCTACAGGTTTAAGAAGCTTCAAGTAAATTTCAAATAGGATAAAAGCAAAGAAATATATTCCAGGACACATTATACTTAAATTTCTGAAAACAGAAAAATAGCTGGAAGCAGCCAGAGAGAAATTAAATATTAATTATAGGAAAAAAGCAATTCAAAAGACAGTGAATTCCTTTTTTTTTTTTTTTTTCAAATTTGTATTTAAATTCCAGTTAGTTAACCTACAGTGTAATATTAGTTTCAGGTGCAGAATTTAGTGATTCATCACTTATATACAACACCACATGCTCATCACAACTGCCCTTTTTAGTACCCATCACCCATCTAATGCCTTTCCCTACCCACGACACCTGCATTGACCCTGTTTGTTCTTTAAGAGTCTCTTATGGTATTCTGTATTAAATCTTCCCATCTAGAACATTTTATATGTTTTAATTTAATCAGTTCCTCATTCAAATGACTTGAAGTAGGTCCGTCTTGGTTATAGATTGTACAACCAGATTTGGTTTATGCAATGTTGCATGGAATTAGAATATTATGTGAATTGTGGTGCCCTCAAATGAGCTGGGTTGTGTAAGGAAAACGGAAAATTTGTTCCATCTTGAGGGATAAAATTTGTTTAATATAATGGAAATGGCAGATGACAGAATGGGAATTGATGGCTCATTTTCCAAATGTTTTCAATAATAAAATATCATTTTGGAAAGTTAAATGATTTAACATGAATTAATGTAAAGTTTTTGTATATAAATTAAAGATATAATTAAATGGGATAGAGGACATTTTGTCTGACAGCAGTTTGCATAAAATATGAAAATTTTAATTGACCCCTAGCACCTTATGAGATAGTTGAAGTTGCTGTGCTGTAGTATGTTGATGGTATAATCAGAGCATATTAGTACAGAGTATGCCAACCAAGACAAGGAAAGGGTCCATGAAGACGTGATGATATTTGGAAATCATTTCTACTTATAAGCATATTAGAGGGTCTTAGTCATATTAGAATACTTTCAGAAAAGGGTGAGTAGGGGTATGAAAAACTTGGGAATTATTTTCCCTGCAAAAAATGGCATAACTGCAATATATACATGTATTTCCTATATATTTGAAAGCACAGCTAGTGCAGTAAAGGCATTTTAATTTATTTACTTTTTTAAAGAAAGTTAATAACATTTGCCCATATCTTTCCAATTGTTTGTTTATAAAGCCATAGGCTTGAAATTTTTTCTTTACTGAGTATTTATTTTTTTAATTTTGTTTCTTTTTTTACTTATTTATTTGTATTTCAATTTTTTTAACATTTTGCCTGTTAGAATTGCCATTGTTTGTTTATTTATTTATTTTTATTTATTGCTTCAAGTTTTTATTTAAATTGCACTTAGTTAAAATATAGTATAATATTGATTTTAGGAATAGAATTCAGTGATTCATCACATACAGAATCCAGTGCCCATCACAAGTGCCTTCTATAATATCCATCACCTGTTTATCCCATCCCCCTGCCCCCTCTTCTCCAGCAACTCTGTTCTCTACAGTTTAGAATCTGTTTTATGGTTTGCCTCTCTCGCGCTTTTTCCCCCTATGTGCATCTGTTTCATATAGTATTGTTTTTCTCTGGCTGCCTTACTTTGCTTAGCAAATGTAAGTGTGAATTTTTAATGTTTTTATCTTTATTATTTTTTTTTTTTAATTTTTTTAAGTAGGCTCCGTGGTGCTTGAACTTACAACCCTGAGATCAGGACCTGAGCTGAGATCGAGAGTTGGGTGCTTAACTGACTGAGCCACCCAGGCACCCATTGAGTGATTTTTTATTTCATGGTGTCTTGAGTTCTTCTGACATTATTTATTTCAAGAAAAACACAGACAGATATAAAGTATGATCATATTTATTTGATAACTGTCATAAGCATACAAAATGAGATTTCTTTTTTTACTTTTTTAATAAACAAACTAGTTCATTGTTTTATTTCATGGTCTTTGTGTGTTTTTTTAATTAATTTTTTTATTTCATGACTTTGTAAGGCTGTATTTTGATTCCAAATTTTTCTGGTATAATGGGTTTAACTTTGTGGCATATAGGTAGCAGGAATATATATGTTCATGCAGAAATGAATGTATGTACATATTCTCTTATGTAGAATGATGGCATTAATGCTATAATTAAATTATTTATTTGTAACATTTATTTGTGGCAAATAAAATAAAGAAGTTCATTGTCGGTGGCACCTGGGTGGCTCAGTTGGTTAAGCAACTGCCTTCAGCTCAGGTCATGCTCCCAGAGACCCAGGATCGAGCCCTACATTGGGTGCCCTGCTCGGCGGGAAGCCTGCTTCTCCCTCTCACTCCCCATGCTTGTGTTCCCTCTCTAGCTGTGTTTCTCTCTGTCAAATAAATAAAAATCTTAAAAAAAAAAAAAAGTTCATTGTCAATTTATTGCCTACATCCAGTCAGCTAAGTCTGACATTAGTAGCCTGTATTGTTACAGTAATAAAAATACATAATCCCCACTCACTTTGAAATTTAAATCAAGGACTACTATATAAGTAAGGAATATATTGCAAACTATTGAAACTAACACTTAATATATTTGATCCATGTGAAATAATCGAGAGAATTTGAAATATTAAAATATTTCATCTTAATTGTAGGGATTTTTCAGACTAAAGAATTCGTTATTAACATTTTTATTTCATTTATTTCAGCCAATGAAGTAAGGAGCTTAGAAATGCATCACATATTTGAACATGTTTTATTTGAATTCATTTTAAGTTAGGCATTTTACTAGTTTCTTATAATAGATAACTTAAAATTTTCTAGTGAAATAATATTTTATTTATTCTTTTAAATTTAGACTTTATCTTGTCCCATAATTTAGATAGCAAGGTCAATTCTTAATACATTATTTCACAATACTGAATATATGAAACCACATGAATTTTTGAAATTATGTTACAAGTTCTATCTTTAGGTCTATCTTTTCAGTTTAAACACTTTTACAAAATGTTCTAAGGAAAGGCGAAAATCAAATAAAAGCTGACATGAGGAAAATATCTCAATGTGTCATAAAAATAAAGCATATTTAGCACTAGTGAGAGAATAGATGCCTATTTATAGATCCCCTACAATCATTTAACAAGGAAAATAGATGATAAGCATTGGCCTATGAAGTTTTCCAAAGAGAAAATAGTTTTCTATAGTGATTAAGCTTATTCTGTCAAATTATGATATCACTGTAACTCAATGTGCTTAAAAACGCATATCCCATTCCTCCTACACTTCTCTAATTTAAGCAGGTGATTTTCCAGCCTTATAAAATAGCAGATCATTTGAGGCTCAGCTAATATGCATACATACACATTTCATAGGAATTTAACATGTAAATAAAAATGATTTCTTCATATAGAATTTACAGTTTTAGAGAATAATTTCAGCTGGTTGTTGGGGAGGAGAGTATGTTTGTCTAATAAGAACCAACTAAACTCTGAAATATGCAGCTTTGCTTTCTCTTATTCAATTCTTCCTAAGTGCTCTAATACAGCCACAGGCAGGATTCTTTTCCTGGCTCAGGGGTCAAAGAGAAATGCAGTGACTGTCTTTCCAAAGCTGCTGTTGTTCAAATTAGTCTGCTTCATGGGGAACCCAAGTGCCTTTTCCAGAGGATCATATTGAGTTCTAAATTTTGGTACTTTGGGCATAAGTTCAATTTAACCAGAATGGAATTATTAGATATATGAAATACATATTTTTATGTCTATGGATAAAATGCATTTACAGGGGTTTAATATATATATTAAATGTAAGACATATATTGGTTATATATAAATACATATTTAATATATGTGTAATATATATATAACTATCCTCACCATATTTAATGACTTTTTCATTAAAGATCCTAAAATGCTTATAAACCAAAGTGAAAAAAATACTATGTGTGAAATGTATCAGGATTTCATAGAGCTGCGGCATCAAATTAAATTATCTTCTGTTTTAAATTGCTTATCAGGAATAGCATTTCAAGATGCAATAATAGAAAAAGAAATATATGTGTACCTAATACATACATTTATCTCAGATGTGTGTGTGTGTGTGTGTGTGTGTGTGTGTGTGTGTGTGTGTGTGTGTGTGTGTGTCAGGGGTGATGCATTTTCTGTCTGGCCCTATCGAGGTCCAAAATTCATGGGCTTTTGTTGTATCATTCCTACTGAATGAAAAAAGTCCAGATTCTCATTCAGGATAATCTAGGCAAATACATATGCCAGTCCAAAAGCAATTCAGTAAGCCAGAGCAACAAACTTAAAGTAAAATCATCTTGTGACCTGTACCTTAGGGACATGAAAGCAGAAAACTACACATTTGAGGAATCTCGGGGGCAGGCGTTTTAGGATCATTATAAGAGTAGTGCTTCATTTATGAGATTCAGCCATTTTTTGATTCCTGTGTCTGATCAGTTCTCCCTTCTTTGAGATCTTTTCTTCAAGCTCCTCTTCCATATTCCTTTTCCATTCCATCACATTTTCTAAATTATTGATTATCACTTTAAATTTTGGTTTACCCATAGCTCACGGTCTAATTTATATTCTCAATCTGTCCATTCATTATTTTGCAATTTCCTGTTTCTCTCATTATTTCTTAATACAGTGTTCTCAAAAGTGAGACTTAAGCCAAGTTGGGAATAGACGTTTTCACACTATGCCCTCCAGTGATCTGGCGGTTCTACTGAATGATATTTTTGGATATCTACTAATGGTACAATTATGGCTATTTGGGTTATAAGAGAGAAGAATATACATGTGCATTTGCCTTCTAGGGCAATTCTAGAGCCACCCATCAGTAGGAATTATAGATAGACACATTTTTATTGTAAGGGATTGAAATATGACAGGTTTGACTATTATCTTGTATGTACTTTCTGAAATTAGGAGCTTAAAACTCTTGTTCGCTCACTGAACAAAATAAAAAGATAAATATTATCTTTCTCTTAGGAGAAGCTATACAGGTTTGAAAATAAATTTGCCAACACTTAAGCCATTTGCTAAGATTTATCTAAGAAGAACCTTGGCCCACTCTGCTTACTTTCAGTGGGGAGGAGTTAAAGAATATTACAGCTTAAGGATGAGCTGCTTTGATGGAGAAAAGGAACATTGCCAACAAGTGGTTCTTAGCAAAAACAAAAATAAAATACTGTATCCACAACTACTACTGAAAAATAACTTGAATTGAAGATTTTCCTTCATAAGATCTCAGTTATCGTAAAGCAGACAAAAAAAAATGGTAGCTAAAAAAAAAAAAGAATTTACATTAGAATTAAGATACCACGAGAAAGTGTGTCTGGTGGTTCAGTTGGTTAAGCCACTGCCTTCAGCTCAGCTCATGATCTTGGAGTCCTGGGATGGAGTCCCGCATCAGGCTCCCAGCTCCATGGGGCATCTCCTTCTCCCTCTGACCTTCTCCCCTCTCATGCTCTCTCTCAGTCACTCTCTCTCTCTCTCAAATAAATAAATAAATAAATAAGCTATTTTTTTTAAAAAAAAGGTACCATGAGAAAAAATATATTCTTGACATTTTAAAAATGATTAAAAGATTATATGAGACATCAGTCTGTCCAGTTTGGTGGCACAAGCCTCAAGTGAATGCAGGAAGAACATGCATCACAAACATTAGGGCTTTAGATTAAAGCCTGCATTTTGGATTGTGGCACCTCTCACCTCCTTCGGTGATTCCCAGAATTCTGCTACCTGGCATTTTCTTGCTGAGCAGAATATGGGAGAATCCTCTGTAGAATCCAACTTGATAAAAAACAGATGCTGGTATTGATATTTATGCGGTAAGGTAAGTTTAGTTCTATGACCCAGGCAAGGAAGAATTAGAAAGGTAGCAAGAAGATTTGAATCTTGAAAGTGAAAGAGTAGTAACATAAAAATGAAAGATGAGTTAAAAGATTATAGGTGAGCAAAGTGAACAATGCTGTGGGTGTTTACAAAATTCCAGTGCTATACAGAGAAACAAAAGCTAATGGCAAATTAGAAGCAAGTTTTCTGGTTTTCCATGGACATTTTGTTAGAAAAGATTTTTGTAAATAAGACTCTAGGGCCATAATGGAATCATATTTGAAATTTGAACATAAAACAAAATATTGTCAAGATATTTTAGGTATGAGGAGATTAAGAAGTTAAACTTTTTAAAACTAAAAATAATTATTAATAAAGCTTATTTGGTATTCTATATTATGTTAATATACTGTTTTGTACAGTGTATATTAATACACTGTCCTCTTACTCTCTCTATGTATCTTATTCATTTACCCTTGTGAAATAATTATTAGTTTCAGAGCAGCTACACTGAGTCTTGCATTTAAACTTGAAGGGCTGTTTTTTGTTTTGCTTTGTTTTTTTGCTTTTTTTTTTTCTGTCTATACAATGTTAACTGTGTTTTGTTAAAGCACAGGAGGTGTCTGTGTTTCATAGTGTGAAAAGGATGTAGTTTCAGAAAGGAGGATGAGGAAGAAATCTATAGTGAAAATACTTTACCTATAGTTGATGATGTGCATTATTACCATATCATTACATGTGACTTCTCACTTATTTAATGTATATTGAGACAAAATATAAGCTAAGGCTGAAGATACTTCTTGATCTGGATTCAGTCTGGTTTTAAATCTTGACTGTTTTACATACAAGTTAATGAGCTATTTTTTCAATCTGTGCTCTTCACCTTTAAATGGAATTAATGAAGAGAACTACTTCTTAGTGTTTTTGTGAGGTGTAGCAGGCTGAATGTCTGTGCCCCTAAAATTTATATGTTGGAATCTAATCCCCTGGAAGTAGAATGTTTGGAAGATGATTAAGTCTTGAGGGTGTACCCTTTATGAATGGGATAAGCACCCTTATGAAAGAGGCCCGGAGAGCACCCCTGCCCTTCTGCAACATGAGGACTGAGTGACCAGGAAGCAAAACTTCATCAGACATCGAATCTTCTAGTTCTTTGATTTTGGACTTCCCAGGCTTCAGAGCTGTGACAAATAAATTTCTATTGTTTATACACCATCCAGTCTATACAGTGTTTTGTTATGAAAACACAAGTGGATTAAGACATGAGAATTAAATAACTAATGTTTGTTGTGCTCAGATTTCAATATTTGGCACATAATCTTACTATATGTTTGTTAAAGAAATAAATATGTTAAAAGTATTTATGTGAATTGGAAAAGAAAATGTAAGCTAAAATTGAACAAATTATTTTCACATATAATATCAAGCAATTAAAGTTGGTATGAGATATTCATTTATATATAAAATAAATAACCATTTATCTGTCAATATAAATAGATAATGGCTCTTACCAGCTTAGAGAGTTTTATCACTCTTTATACTTCTAATTTTTGAAATTAATTATTCTGTACTAAAATGTATACTGTAGAAATGGAAGTTAATTTTTATATTTTCTTACTATTATGTTATCTGTTATTGGGCATTTGCATGTAATTTGTAGTATGTGGCTAATCTACAACTTGTCAGTCTTAAAATAAAATTCTGTGCTTTTATTTAAAGAGTTTGGATTACAATATGTATGCCTTAACTATAATTTGTCATATTATATCTGACTAGAACATCATGTGGATTACTTTTCTCAAAACATATATTACCTAAAAGTTATTATAATATTCCATTTATTTTCCATATTTATCTTGTTTGTATTTAAATAATTTTCAAGTTATATATACTTGTAATTAGTCTTTATATACATTTTATTCATACTAATCACATATAAAAATTTTTAAAAATGTGTGTAATGATCTGTGAACTTCATATTTCAACATTCTATCTTATGCATTTCTCCTTATTATTTATGATAAACATTTCCAGGAATTTAGCTTATCTATCCTTGGCACTTCCAGGATACTTGTTTCAAATCTCTGGTTATATGGTATTATATATTCTGCTAACCCTAGCTAGACTGTAAGGTCTTAACTGGGGAAAAGGACATGAATTACTTATCTTTATATTTCTGGTAGTTACTATAGCTCCTGTCACATAACAGCCACTTGAAAATTTTAGTTAAATACACTAAACATGAAATTTAATATCAGTGCCACCTTTGACATTGACATAGTAGGTGGGTATGAGTATGTTTTAATGCATATTAAGGAGTATGTACATAGAGGAGTATTTGAAGAATTTCAATAGTATCTAAATTAATTTTAGATTCATAGTATCTAATTAATAAAGACATATTATCTATATTATAATACTGAACCCAAATCCTATATCGTCCCAAAGCATGATTAAAAAAAAAAATTCTTGGGGGAGCCTGGGTGGCTCAGTTGGTTAAGTGACTGCCTTAGGCTCAGGTCATGATCTGGGAGACCTGGGATTGAGTCCCACATCGGTCTGCCTGCTTGGCAGGAAGCCTGCTTCTCCCTCTCTGACTCCCCCTGCTTGTGTTCCCTCTCTAGCTGTGTTTCTCTCTGTCAAATAAATAAAATATTAAAAAAAAAATTCTTGGGGTACCTGGGTGGTTCAGTCTCAGGTCAAGATCCCAGAGACCCTGGATCGAGCCCCAAATTGGGCTGCTTACTTGGTGGGAGGCCTGCTTCTCCTTCTCTCACTCTCCCTGCTTGTGTTCCCTCTCTAGCTGCATTTCTCTGTGTCAAATAAATAAATAAATAAAATCTTTATTAACAAATAAAAATAAATAAAAATTTAAAAATAAAAAGTAAATTCTTATAGAACTTGAGAACTTGGCTTAAAGATAAGAATGCTTTTTCTCAAGAGAGAAACCAAAATATGCTTTGACATACTCTGTAAGAGAGGAGTCTACACAAAAATAAACAAATAGAAAACCTCAACAACTTACAGTACTCTTATAATATTTATTTGACTTCTCATCAATGAGTAAAAATCAACAATAAAAAGGTAACTGTAGTACACTTTTGTCAATAACATTCACCAATAAAATGATCATAATCTAAGATAAAATTTTAAAAATTCAATATGAAATGTCCACACATGGCTACTTCTATAAATTATCTTTTACTTTTAGACTAAAATGGTAATGAGATTTTATAAGATGAAATACAAAATTATTTGAGATATCTGAAAATGTATTTGCTTCAGGAAGGTTTTTGTTATGCAATTTATAAATCTTATATAAATAGATAACTTCAGTACTTTCAACCTAATTTTGGGTCACCATGATTTAAGCAGAAAGTAAGGTGTACTGCTGAGGAAGATTTTTTGACTTCATCATTTAGTAAGTGTATAATTTAGACAATATGGTAAGTCCCCTTGTCTTATTTAAGCTTTCTTTATCTGTAAAATGAAAATACTGAGACAGTGTCTTTATAAGGAGGAAATGAAATAGGATGAAACTAGCACACAACTCTCCCTGGCATAAAGCTGAATTAGACAGATTTCAATAAACAAAATCTAAATTAAAAGTAATTTTCTGTTCAAATCAGATTTCAATATAATTTATAATCTCCACTATTGCATCATTGTTCATTTAAGAGATCATACTTACATTGGTTTGTACTTGTTTAATAAAGAATCCTTAATGATTTGGACAGTGTCTTCATTGAGGCTGTTCTGAATTATTATTCACTTTATCAAACCATGTATTACCCTCAAGATTCCCAAATAATTTTATATATGTATTTCTTCTTAAAAACTTGTTTCTCTAAGGTTCTCTAACATCAACTTTGAAATGCAGTAGACTGCTGAGGCTGAAACATAATTTCTCATAGATAGTGTCAAGCATACATTGCAACAGTTTGGAACTAGAATATTTCTCATTCTTAAAAACTGCCTCCATCATCTCCTCTGGTCTCTATAAGCATTTTGAAAGTTTGAAATCTAAGTCTTTATGTTGTTCTAAATGTTTTTCTTGGGATTTCTTTGATTTAAGGAGTTATAAAAGTTTGTTTTATTTTATTTTAAACAAGGGGGAAAATGTTACCTCTTCTAATGCAAGAAAATACTCTACAAATTGTATAAGTATTATTGAAAATATATAATAAAATATATTATAATAGAATACATTATAATGAACTGAGTAGCATTTATTTTCATACCAAGAGAGGAAATATAAATGTTATTTACTCATTACTGAACATATGATGGAATCATATACTTGCTATCTAACTGTCTAAACTGCCAGCCATTTCTCGTCACTCATTTGTTTGTTGGCAAAATGCTCTGTCTTTCTTTCCAATCCTTGCCTTTCTAAATTGGGTGATTCCAAAGTCCACATCCAACACAATGACTTCTTGATTTCTAATCCTTCTTGCTCTCTTTATTGTTAACAAACTTTCCTAATCAATGTTTAACACTAGTTTTCAGATTTACTTTCTGAGGTTCTGCAACTTTCATCATCAAAATATATAACTCAAGTATACATTCTCCCACTACAATCTTCTCTAAGACTATATGTGCATTTGTTCTGAGGGGAAGAAATTCAATATCATGTCAGTTTCCCTTTAAGAGTCTAGTAATCTAATCAATAATATGTATGCCATGCTTTGTTTCTTAAAAAATTATAATTTCTCATTTATTAGGAATTCCAAGCCTGACAATACACATGTAAACTTTATATTTAATTAAATAAATAACTTGACAAAATATTAATTACAATTATAAGTTTCTCAACAAAAACCAAAAGGAAAAAATATATATACAACCAAAGTTGTAAAAATGACCTTGCCAGTAATTAATGAATTTTATAATTATATCTTTTTGAATTTAATATGTTATTTATGTTGTAAGCTATGACACTTTTTCAATTTCCATCAAAAAACTTTAAATAATAAAAAATGTATAACCATATGGCAAAACCTAATCTAATCTTATCATTTGAATATATAATATTTTCTCTCTGTTACATTTTCATGTATAATAAATATGCATTCTTTATGCCATGGGGTATCTCATTCATGAGAATTTGCTTGACAAAAGTGATTCAATCTACATTATGAAGAATCAAAGCATCTTTTAAAATGATTGAATGTATTAATATTTCTCAAAATCCTGCAATCCCTTACCAGAAACATCATCTATTGGACAGCCCTTGGGTTAGAATAGTTCAAGTGAT
Organism: Spilogale gracilis; assembly: GCA_004023965.1. Taxonomy (NCBI): domain Eukaryota; kingdom Metazoa; phylum Chordata; class Mammalia; order Carnivora; family Mephitidae; genus Spilogale; species Spilogale gracilis. Next base: position 113,436 of record PITA01003544.1, read on the forward strand.
GGGCCATGTGGCCTACCTAATTTTTAATTGTGAGTGATACATTGTCTTCTAGACTGATACTACTCGATCTTTGTCAATAATTCCATTTAAAATAATTTGTATTTTAGGTTTACTTGCTTAGGTTTTAAGGGAGATTATAATCTCGCATTTGGAACTTGGAAATTGTAGGTTTTTTTTTTTTTAATAAAGCAGTTTATATCAGCCTTTGCACAACTATCAAATTGGAAGTTGATATTTATTCCCCACATCTTCCTCTTTCTCATCTACCACATCTATTTAGTTATTAGGTCCTTAATTTCAACCTCTTCATCTAATATCTATCTATTCATTCTGATCCATTTCTACTTCCACTGTCTCTAATTTAAGTCCTTGGGGCACCTGGGTGGCTCAGTTGGTTGAGCATCCAACTTTTGATTTTCGCTCAGGTCATGATCTCAGTGTCATGGGATAGAAGCCCATGTCAGGCTTCATGTTCATCACGGAGTCTGCTTGAGATTCTCCCTCTTCCTTTCCTTCAGCCCCTCCCACCCATGTACTCTCTCTCTCTCTAAAATAAATAAATAATCTTTAAAAAACAAAATACAAGTCCTCATCTCACTCATCTATTTCAATGGCTTGGTAATTACCCTGATTGAACTCAGCCTATTGACAATATGACAGCCATAGTTATATAATTTGAATCTGATCATTTATTTCTCTATGCAATCAAATTATTCCTCCAAAGTACTTTGGTACATTATAATATCTTATTTCTGTATGTCCCAGAAATGTATTAGCAATGTCTTCTATGTTTTGGTTTGTTTGCTTGTTTGCCTGTTTATTTTTTATATCACATTTTTGAACAAAAAAATGTATGCAGTTGTTAAAATTAAATAGTATTAAAATGTTTTTAGTGAACTGTGACAGACTTCATATCCACTTTCCCATATCCTCAGACACACTCTGTAGAACTATTTTCGATTGTTTCTAGTGAGACATCTTTGAAAGTTATATCCAGACTTCTAAATTATGATAATACCATCCATGTTTAAAGGTATCAGCTATAGACATTACCTATTGACTCTCTCTACAAAAAGTGAGAATCAACTAACATTTTGTACCTCATCTTCCTCTTCCCCTCCTCCCATTTTTAAGTTGAATTATTAACTCTTTGTACATAAATATACTTCCTCAAAAGTTTTTAAAACTTAATTTTGATAGCTAATCTGTATTACAGTCTATTACAGTTTATCTGTAATATAATAATTTATTGGGATGTTAAAGCATTGATAGACCTAATTATCTGTAATACTTTGCTAAATAATATTGAATGAAAATTTAAAAAGTGTTAACTTTAGCCTCTGAGACCTTCCAATCTATAAATAGGAACCTTCATGGCAATAGCAGTAAAAACAAATAGGAGTTTTTAATGCATACATACTGAATGACCATAAACTATAAGCTTATAAACTATCTGCTGTAATCTATAAACAAGGATTATTGCTTGATTCTTAGGCTATGGAATTTATAATTATAAATACAATTCTATATTATAAGTCACTTCCTTATAGCACAGTTATGACATTTAATGAGCAGCTGATAATTTTAGTAGTTGTGCATCACTAAAAATGACTTTTATGCCCCCAAATAAGTCTAGTGTTTATCAATTTTGTTTTTGTGGCTTATTGGTTTGTGTTTGGTTGTTTTCCATCTCCCATGTCAATAAAAGTGTCTTCATTCTAAACTAGTAAAATGTTAAAATATGTATGAAGTTGTGTTTTCAAACAACTGTCTCTACCCAGCTTACCAAATACATATTTATTCTCATATCTCTATCTTTGCCTTGCCTGAGTTTATGACTGGCAACTTGGAGCAAGAGGATTGTGGTGGGAGAAGATGATGATTTTTAATCATTGCATTGCTTTCATAATTCACCTTTTCAAACCCAGTGTTCAAAATGCAATTAGTGTTCATCAAATACTCACTCTCTTTTCCTCCCTTTTTCTCCCCTATCTACCTATATGTGTATATCTCTGCCCCTTGAGCTCCCACCCTTTCTAGTTATGTCTCTTTGTAAACATTCACACTAAAGAAAATTTTCTATATATTGGTAATATTTTTAGAGGTTTATTTTTGGCTTTTGAACCCTTAAATTTATATTTTATTCTAAACCACTATTTGAGCATACGATAAATTATCGATTTATTTATTTTGCAATAGAAATTCAGTTAAAAATAATAGAGTTGAAAAGATAAAGTTATCCTAACAGCTTCATGTTTAAAGTTGGCTGTCTTTCTTTTACACAACATGACCATAGCTTTCAAATGCATTTTGCTTCTGGCAGTGCCAACTTTTAGCTATCACTTCTGTAAGCACTTTCCTTAGATGAATGCTCTGGGTTGTTATAAGAATTAGAATCTCTCTCTCTTTGCTTACTCTTGTCACAAGGAAAATTATCAGCATTTATCATTACTCATTAAAGAAATTCTGTACAATTCTATTCAAGATGGAGACATAGGAAAATCCTGAACTCACCACCTCCCAAGGACACCAAATCTATGGCTATATATGGAATAATTTCCTCTGGAAATAAAAACTAAAAACTGTTAAAACAAACCCTTAATAATAGGCACAGAGGAAGGAAACCACACTGAAGGGGCTAGAAAAGGCTGAAACACAATAGCACTATAAATACCACCCTGGTATAGTGACTCACAACTGGGTGAGAACTCAGAATCCAGAGCTTCCCCTGAATAAGGAAGGGTTCATACCCCATATAAACCACACAAATTTTAAGATGAACACCTAAGAGATGAGTTTCCAAAGTATCAGGTTTTGAAGACCAATTGGGTCCATGCCCAGAAGACCATGGGATTATGGCAAACTGAGGAAAGGCTCTTAAATGTCTTGTAAGTAGACTCACCCATCCTAGGGCCTGGCACAGAAGCAGCTTTGAAAATCTCCTAGAATTTATATGAAAGAGATTTATTTCCTAAGTTTAAAGCATTGGTCTGAAAGGCAGGGGCCTCCTGGGATACTCCCCAGGCACAGATGTTGGTGGAACCCATCCTCCTGATCCCCTTTTGCCTTGTTAAATCCAAAGGGTGCCATCTTTCTTTCTTTCTTTCTTTCTTTCTTTCTTTCTTTCTTTCTTTCTTTCTTTCTTTTCTTTCTTTTTGGTGGGGGCCATCTTTATGCCCAGATGGTGGCTGCCATCTTTCATGCTTTCCCTCTGCTTTGCTAAAGCTGAAATGTTTTGTCATTTTTTCCCTTTTCTTTATTTCCCTCTGTCTTTTTCTTTTTTTTTCCTTCTCTCTCTTTTTCCTTTACCTTTATTTTCCCAATATTTCTTTTCTTTTTTTAGTGGGTGCCACATTTGCACTCCCCCTATCCTCACTGCACCCACTGGGCACCAACTTTGCACTCTCCCTCTGCCACTCTTCAGAGTGCCAGTATCTCTCAGAGGGAGAAGAAAGAAGAAAGAAAGAAAGAAAGAAAGAAAGAAAGAAAGAAAGAAAGAAAGAAAGAAAGAAAGAAAGAGAAGAGGAAGGAAGAAGAGGAAGGAAGAAAGAAAGAAGAGGAAGGAAGGAAGGAAAGAAAAGGAAGAGAGAGAAAGAAGAAAGAAAGAGAGAAAGAAAGAAGAGAGAAAGAAGAAAGGGAAAGAAAGAAAGAAAGAAAGAAAGAAAGAAAGAAAGAAAGAAAGAAAGAAAGAAAGAAGAGAAAGGAAGAAGAGGAAGGAAGAAAGAAAGAAGAGGAAGGAAGGAAGGAAGGAAGGAAGGAAGGAAGGAAGGAAGGAAGGAAGGAGAAAGAAAGAAAGAAAGAAAGAAAGAAAGAAAGAAAGAAAGGGAAAGAAAGAAAGAAAAAGAAAGAAAGAAAGAAAAAGAAAGAAAGAAAGAAAAAGGAAGGAAGGAGGGAAGGAAGGAAGAATGGACAAAAACAATGACAAAACCCAAACCAAAACAAAACAAAACAAACAAGTTCCTAGATACAGAGAACATAGTGGTGGTTCCCAGGCAGAGGGCTTGGGGCGGGTAGGTGAAGTGGACCAAGGTAGTCAAAAGGCATATGCTTCTATTTATAAAATAAATAAGTCATGGGAATATAATGTACAGAATGGCAACTATAGTTAGTAATATTATATTGTATATTTGAAATTTGCTAAGAGAATAGATCTTAAAAGTTTCCATCCTAAGGAAAAAAAATCTGTAACTACATAAGGTAAATTTAACTGGACCCATTGTGATGATCATTTTGCAATATATACAAATATTGAATCATTTTATTGAACACCTGGAACCAGTAAAATGTTGCATGTCAATTATACTTCAACATAAAAAATGAGGAAAATAAATGTTTTTCAAGATAGCCCATATTATCCACTTAGAATCCCCTAAAAACAGAGATAATCTGATAATCTAGAAAATAATACTTTTTTTTTTTAGTTTGAATTCTTACATCTTTCTAAGTTCTCCCTTGCTACCTCTTAGATAAGTGGAATGAAGAATCCTTGATCCTTATTTGCTCTATCATTGATTTACTATATCACATTTCAAGCTTGTCATCAATCACATAAAACAGCAAGCCATCAAAATAGGAGCTTTCATGGGACGCCTGGGTGGCTCAGTTGGTTAAGCCACTGCCTTTGGTTCAGGTCATGATCCCGGAGATCCAGGATCAAATCCCACATCGGGCTCCTTGCTTGGCAGGAAGCCTGCTTCTCCCTCTCTCACTCCCCCTGCTTGTGTTCCCTCTCTGGCTGTGTTTCTCTCTGTCAAATAAATAAAATCTTAAAAAAAAAAATAGGAGCTTTCACAATTTCAAAACTTTAGTGATTTCTTAAGAAAAAAAAATCCCTAGCACAGAGTTGAAGTTAGATGATTGGAGTTAGGTAAGGACACATTTCATAGCGAAGCTTTTCTTAAAGCAGACAGCACTCTTCCACTTCCCATTACAAAGATTTGATATATATGTCAAACCCACTCACTTTTCCCCTGATTTATGCCACTTACTTGATAGATCCAATAGTCAAATTGAGAAATATCAGTCAAAATGACTTCACAAATTAGTCCCAATACAAAATGATTTTACTATGTATAATGTAGAATTTTATAAAAGATGAAGTTCTGAAACAATATTATTTAATGACGATACAGAAATAATGTTACTAGAAATGACAAAGTTTACTCTACATGGTTAGTTTTTGTTAAGATTAAAAAAATAGGGTAAAATTGATTTTGCCTTTTTGAAAAATATATATTCTTTAAAGTATTTAAATCAGGCTGCCTGGGTGGGCCAGTCATTAAGCATCTGTCTTCGGCTCAGGTCATGATCCCAGCATCCTGGGATGGAGCCACGTGTTGGGTTCCCCGCTCAACAAGAAGCCTGCTTCTCCGTCTCTCACTCCCCCTGCTTGTGTTCCCTCTCTAGCTGTGTTTCTCTCTGTTAAATAAATAAATGAAATATTTAAAAAATAAACTATTTAAATCTTTACATACTTTCAGGCAAAGGACTGAGTGTATTTTTAGGATAGTTATCTTTAGAAACTAAGCCCTTACCTCCCCAACCAGAAAAAATATGGCAGAATCTAAAATAAAATAGCATTTATCTGATACCTTAAGGGATGATGATAAATTCACCTGAGAAAGCACCTCTTCCATCAATTCTTTAGTAGGAAAATAAAATCCTTACATGATGAGTAAAGTGTTGATCTAAGCAAACCTCTGTGCTGTTTTTCTTCACAAAAATATCATTCTATTTTATCAAATACAAAGTATCATCTGATAAAAATACATTATTATTTCACATAAATTAAAGTGTGAATAAATGTGAATCTTAGAAAATATTGATATAATAGAATGGGTGGTAATCTAAGATGGCATGCTTAAGACAAACAACAATACCAACAACAAAATAATTGATGTGCTTAATGTAATCAAATGCCCCCTAAAAAAGCTACAGAAAGCCAGTTGGTAGCATATATTCAGGTGGTGTATTTTTCATCAAAAATCCATATAATCTCCTCAAAATCCATATAATCCAAATAACTATTTGTGTTTTTAAAAGATTGTAACAATTTTAGACCAAAGTAAAAACATATCTGCTGAATATTTTAGACAATAAAATGTTGAAAAACAGATTTTAATGATCACAGCCACAGCTTTCTCATTTATTTTCTTTTTAAGATTTTATTATCTATTTATGAGACAGAGAGCTAGAGAGATACAGAGGTAGGCAGAGGGAGAAGCACACTCCCCTCTGAGCAGAGAGCTGGATGTGGGACTCAATCCCACAACCCTAGAATCATAGGCTGAAGGGAGAGGCTTCACCAATTGAGCCACACAGGCACCCAGCTTTTTCATTTCTGAAGAAAATGGGATACCCTCAGCAAGTACCATTACATTAAATATAGACTTACTTGTTTGTTTATACAGATAGTGACTATGTCTGAAATATCCAACTTCTACTTTTTAAATTTCTCATATATTAATAAAGGCAAATAATAGTGTCATCTGATATGAAAGATGTATTGTTTAACCTGTTAATTTCAGTTAATATGAATAAAGAGATGTTACTCTGTACCTTTGAAGGTTAGCTTTGAAGAGGAATTTCCTGTAATAGACTGCTTTTTTGTGGTCTAGAGCACTATTTGTAGGTAAGTCTTACTTAAATATTTACGATAATTACAAGGAAATAATTTTACTGGAATTTTCCTTCAATTTTCATAAAATATTATTAACTATATCCTTAGTGATTCTTTTTCATTAAAGTTACCATAAAAAAATATTAAGGTAGTCCAATCCTGCCAGAGGCAGAACTCCTCTGATGGACTTTGGTTTAAGGAATCCCCAGTAGCCCAGCCAAAATTTTCTATTATCTTCACTGTAGTCTGGGCTGTGCCTATGCAACTCTCCTTTGTTCTCTCTTTCATGAGATTCAAAACTGCCTGTTTCATTGTGATGGCTTTCCTTGTCTCCTACCCTTCCTCCCAGGCCTCCTCTGATAGAGTGGTTGCACATCTAATCTCATCTTGGTTTTTGTCTCTCAGAGGACTTGACCTAATTAATGTAATATTTATTTTAACTAGAACAACAACTATAAAATGCAATAATATATTTAAAAACAGAACAGGAAAAAAACACATGTTACATGATTCCATTTATGTGAAAGAACCCAGCATAGGCAACTCCATAGAGACAGAAGACAGGTTAGTAGTTTCTGGGACTTGGTGGAGGAGGAATAGCTGAATGTTTAATGGAGACAGGGTTTCTTTTGGATTAATAAAAGTGTTCTGGAACTAGATAATACTTATGGTTGAAAATTTTGAATGTGCCAAGTATAACTAATGGAACATTTTTTGTATATTTTACTATAATATAAAATGCATTACATTGAAAGGGGGAGCTTATGTCTTTAAAGTATGTTGGTCATGGTATAATATATGCGATTTCAATTCCAGACTACATTTTAGTGGTTTATTTCTATAAGGAATTACATGATCAAATAATATTAGAGAATCTCAGTTCAATAATGTTAAATTGGTGCTTAGTTTTAAAATGACAAAAAACAAACAAACAAACAAAAAACAAAGAAAAAATCTTGAGTATGCCATTATCTTCCTATACCTTCAGATTTTCTTATTTAAAAAAAAGTAATTCTGGGGCTCCTGGGTGGCTCAGTTGGTTAAGTGACTGCTTTCGGCTCAGGTCATGATCCTGGAGACCCGGGATCGAGTCCCACATTGGGATTCCTGCTCTGCAGGAAGCCTGCTTCTCCCTCTCTCAGTCCCTCTGCTTGTGTTCCCTCTCTGGCTGTGTTTCTCTCTGTCAAATAAATAAATAAAATCTTAAAAAAAAAAAAGTAATTCTGATGTATTGTTTGCTTATGAATTACAGAATATAAATTATATAATAATTTTTCAGATTGCTAACCAAAATATAATTCTGGCCTCTACACACTTAGCAATTTTTTGTTATATTTATATTACAGACTGAGTGGTCAAATTAATTATTTCAATAATTAGTGCTGTAGTTTTGAAGATGAAACTAGATGTGATACAATACTATGAATACTTTATTTTATGTGAAATGACTGTGCAATAATTTCAAAATAAGTGATAGTCTATCTTTCCTGTTCATTTTTATTTCACTATAAAATTTGCTAGAAATCCCTCAAAAGATTTTATATATGTTGACAACCAAGTCCCAGATGGCCTAGAGGCCGTTGGACAGACTGTTTTCAAACACTTTTTAGGAGAAAATCTGTTTCATTTGCTGATTTTGTTATTCAGTAAAAATATTTCTTAGTATTTATTGAGCACATTTATGATACTAGCATACATAAAACATGCACCTGGTTCTCTTTTAGTCCATGATTGGTAGTAACTTAATTGTTCTGTTTTAGAAGTGCTCATTTTCTTTAGGAATTCCATGGAGAAAAAAAAAAATGTTTGAGGAAAGGTTTGGTTCATCTCCTTTGAAATGTTTTTCAAATAGACAGTTGTAATTAAAACAATAAAGATTAAACTGAGTGTGATAATTCTCTTGTTCAGATATCAATTTTGAAGAACTGATTAAGGCCAAGTCATAGCAAATTTTTCTTAATAGTTGTTTCTAAAATTTTGATTTAGTCATATCAATTGATTACTATCTAAAGAGCAGTTTTGATATACACAATTCTTTACCTTAATTTAATTGTAATATGTGTAATCACAAGCTTTTGCAATATAATCATTCATAAGAAATATATTTCTCAATATATTTGGTCTTCATCACAGTTCCTAAAAATGCTTCAGAACAACAACAACAAAAAAGTGAAATGGATACCTTATTTCTAATAAAGATGACTTTTTTACCCCACCTAAAGGTGAGAGCTGCTTGCCAGGAGGACTAACCATATGATCAGATAGTTAGAACTTTCAGTGTCCCACCCCCCACCTCCAGACAGGATAGAAGGACTAGAGATTGAAGCAGCCAATGGGTAATGACTTGGTCAATTGAGACTATGTAATGAAGCCTCCAAGAAACCCAAGAGAGCTTTTTGATCTATTTTTCAAAGTTTCCATGCTTAGGGATGCATAGAAATCAGAATATTTCTATGTGTCACCGAGCAAGGCCCCCCAGTTCCATGTGGACTTTGGCATGTGTATCTCTTCGTTTGGCTTTTGATTATTAAACTTTATCATATCCTTTAATAAACTGGTAAACATAAGTGTTTCTCTGAGTTCTGTGAACCACTCTAGAAAATTAATCAAACTAAAGGAGGGGATCATTGGAACTAGGTTGAGGGTAACCTCAACCTGAGGTGTGACTGATCTCTGAAATGAGGGATGGAGAGCCAGGCTTATAGGACTGAATGCTTAATCTGTGGAATATGATGTTATCTTTATGTAGGTAGTGTCAAAATTTATTTGAGTTGTGTCCAAGAATCACCTGATGTTGTCTAAGGGTGGGAAATCTCTCTACCCCGAAATTAGATCTGGGAACCCTAGAAGAGCTTTATATAAAGACGATTCCAATTTTGGACCAGAATGGCACAAGAATTCTGTTTCATAAAGTAACCATTTTAAAATAAATTCAATTATACCATCATAACAATTCACCTTTTCTATAACAAAAAGATAAAGAAAACTGTGAATTAATATTGTGGAGAGAACACACACACTGTGCCCATAATTTCCTGACATTCCAAATTCATTATTGAAAACCCAGTAATGTTTGAACTCATTAGAAAAAAAAAAAAAAAAAGATGCAGGAGGAGGAAGTGCAGGATAGTGGAGAAGTAGGAGACCCTGTTTCGAAAGGTATCCTGAAGTGAGCTTAACTATCTACCAGGACAATCTGAAAGCCCATGATGTCAGCCTGAGATGTAAGACTACACACTTCTGGATCTCTACGGTGGCAGAAGAGCATAAACAGAGAGGTAAAGCGGAGAGGGAGTGCTCAGACTGATTTCAGAGGAGAAATAGGAGGGGAAGGGAGCCAACAGCAGTGGCCCATTGGAAAGTAATACCCCAATGTGAAAGTGCCCTGTGCTCAGGGACCAGCATCAACTTGCAGTTTGATTAAAAGCACTCAAAAGCAAAGGGTCTTCACTGTAGGCAAGGATATAAAACTAGGACACCAGGCCAGGGATAGAAAGCACTCCCTGGCTCCATGCAGGAGGGAACCTGGGGCCACAGAGTATCTTTAAACTGCCACATTTTTTTTTCACCCCTTTTTTTCCACTGTTTCTTTTTTCCCCCATTGCTTGGGTGAGGTGCGCACAACCTGCAAAGGAAGCAACTCTGCAGACTTCTGCATGACCTGTAGGGCTGGGATCTTAGTCCTTCCTGTGTGGGAGTGCACTACAGAGACTCTCTGGGCAGAGATAAGGTCTCAAGAACCAAAATCAGTCGCAGTTTCCCTGGCACAGGAACAAAGCAATAAGCGGAGGCCTTGGGGCTGTGGGTGCACCTGGTTGTGAGAAACAGCAAGATGAAGGGGAAAATATGCAGAGACTCTGTGTGCCCTGCATCATTCAGAGGACCACTAACTGAGGCCTCTCTCTGGGAAGGAGGTCTGGGCACAGACATCTTGCTCTGGCCTGAATTTTTGAAAATCTGCAAAAAGCTGCAAAAGAACAAATCCTCCAGAAAACAAAAGCTTGAAAACGTGGTTGCCATGGACCCAGCCCCTAGAAAGGGGGCAGAGAGATTCAGCCAAGGTACAACAGACTGAAAAAGAGTGGAGGAAAAAGCCCTTCCCCCAGAAAGCAAGCCAGAAGAACAAGAGGACAACACTAAAACTATAAAATCCCAACATCGGGGGAAGGCAATATATTAAGCTCCTGGTACTACCCCAAAAGCTGTACACTTTATACATAAAGCTTTTCATTTTATTTTCTTTTTAACTTTTTTCTATTTTTATTTTTAAAGTCTTCACCTTATTTTAAAATTCATTCTCACAGTTTTTGTTTTTTTTTATTTTTTAACCCACTTATTATTACAATGTGATAATTAATACAATACTCCATAATAACTTTTTACCTTGAAGTTTTTCAAATACATACATGTGTTTTGTTGTTGTTGTTGTTGTTGTTGCTTTTTTGTTTGTTTTTTCCTTTTTATCCTTTTTTCTCTCTTCTTTCCTTTATTCTTTTTTCTTTTAAATATACATATAGTTATAAGCTTCAAGGTAATTCTTCATTCCTCTTCAATATTACCCTTATATACAAACCAGTTTTAATCTCCCTGTATCTTTAGACAGTGGACTCCTCCAACAAGAATAACAAGACACACCCAGGGGGATCTGAAATACTTTCCTTGCTCACAACAAGGGTTCACACTCACCTTCCCATCCTATTCTTCTGTCAGTGTTTATAATTGTTTTTGCCTTTGTAATATATAAATCCTGGTCTTGGGGGTCATTTGGGTTGGGTTTAGTTTTATGGATCTGTTCAACTTTCTTTTACTTTTGATGGTCTTTTTCTTTACTCTGTTGTAGTTTTGCACCATATAAATCTTACCATTGGGGCCCATTCTAGCCAGATTTTTTCTTGCCTCTACGCTATTTTTCTCTCTGTTGTTTCTTCTTCTTCCTTTTCAGTGGTGACTTCTGATTGCTCCAAAAACTTCCAATGAGCAACTCACCTGGATAGTGGTTGATATATCCAGCTATACATCCCCTCAACCACCCCTCGCCAAAATGACTCAGAGGAGGAACAACCAACAGAAGAAAAACCCAGAGACTGCAACCCCTGTCACAGAATTATTGGAAATGAAATAAACAATATGAAAGAAATGGAATTTAGGGTAGCAATCATCCAAGAAACAGCTAAGTTAGAAAGGAACATTAGTGGCAAGATAGAAGCTCTAAGGACAGAAGTGAAAGCCAAACTGGCCGAGGTTAAAAAGGCTATTAATGAGATGCAATCTAATTTAAATATGCTAACAGCCAGGGTAGGTGAAGCTGAAGATCGTATTAGTAATTTAGAAGACAGATGGATTAATAAGGAGGAACAAGAGAAGTCTTGGAACAAACAGCTAAAATCCCATGAAAATAGAATTAGGGAAATAAATAATGCCATGAAATGCTCCAATATCAGAATTATTGGGATCCCAGAGGGAGTTGAGAGAGAGAGAAGCCTAGAAGATATTGTTGAACAAATTATGGATGAAAATTTCCCTAATCTGGGAAATGAAACAAGTGTTCATGTCCTAGAGGTGGAGAGGACACCCCCCTAAGAAGAATGAGGCTGGAAAAACCTCCAAGCACATAACTGAAATTCATGAATCATAAAATCAAAGAATATGTCTTAAGGGCAGCTAGGGGGAAGTGATCCCTTACGTACAGAGGGAGGACCATCAGAATAACATCAGACCTATCCACAGAAACTTGCCAGCCACAAGGGGTTGGCAAGACATATTCAGGAAATTACATGAAAAAAATATGCAACAAAGGATAATGTACCCAACAAAGTTGACATTCAAATTGGGAGGAGAGATAAAGAGCTTCCAGGACCGCCAAGGTCTAAAAGATTCTGTGACCATCAAGCCAACACTACAAGAAATATTAAGGGGGGTTCTATAAAAGAGAAACGAACCCAAGAGTGACACAGAACAGAAATTTACAGAGGAAACCTATAGAAACATGAACTTCAAAGACAACATGATATCAATAAAAACATATCTATCAATAATCACTCTCAATGTGAATGGCCTAAATGCTCCAAAAAAAGGCATAAGGTTGCAGACTGGCTAAAATGACAAGACCCATCCATATGTTGTTTACAAGAGTCATATTTTGAATATAAAGACACTTCCAGATTGAAAACAAGGGGATGGAGAACCATCTTTCATGCTAAAGGACTTCAAAAGAAAGCAGGGATAGTGATTCTCATATCAGACAAACTAGATTTTAATCTAAAGACTATAGTCAGAGACACAGAAGGGCACTACACAATTCTCAAAGGGTTTATACACCAAGAAGGTCTAACAGTTGTAAATATTTATGCCCCCAACATGGGAGCAGCCAACTACATAAACCAACTGTTAAGCAAAATAAAGAGTCATACTGATGTGAATACATTAATTATAGGAGATCTTAACACTCTACTCTCACCAATGGACAGGTCATCTAAACAGAAAATCAACAAAGAAACAAGAGCATTGAATGACACATTGGTCAGATGGATCTCATAGATAGATTCAGAACGTTCCACCCTAAAAGAGCAGAATACTCATTTTTCTCGAGTGCACATGGAACTTTCTCCATAATAGACCCCAAACTAGGTCACAAATCAGGGCTCAACCGATACCAGAAGATTAAGGTTATTCTCTGCATATTCTCTGACCACAATGCTTTGAAACTGGAACTCAATCACAACAAGAAGTTCAGAAGAAAATCAAACACTTGGAAGCTAAAGACTATCTTGCTCAAGAATTTCTGGATCAACCAGGAAATCAAAGAAGAACTTAAACAATTCATGGAAACCAATGAGAATGAAGGTAACATCAATTCAAAACCTATGGGATACAGCAAAGGCAGTCCTAAGGGATATAGCCATCCAAGCCTCACTCCAAAAAATTGAAAAATCTCAAAAACACCAACTCTCATTGTATCTTAAAGAACTGAAAAATCAACAACAAATTAAACCAAGCACACACAAGAAACGGGAAATAATTAAGATTAGAGCAGAGATCAATGAATTAGAAACTAGAGATACAGTAGAACACATCAACAAAACTAGAAGCTGGTTCTTTGAAAGAATTAATAAGTTTGATAAACCATTGGGCAAACTAATCCAAAAGAAAAGAGCGAAGACCCAAATTAATAAAATTATAAATGAAAGGGGAGAGATCATGACTTAACACCAAGGGAATAGAAACAATCATCAGAAATTACTATAAACCATTATATGCCACTAAGTTTAACAACCTAGAAGATATTAATACATTCCTGGAAACCTATAAAGTCCTGAGAGTGAAACAGAAAGAAATTGACAATCTGAATGGACCAATATCTAGTAACAAGACTGAAGCAGTGATCAAAAACCTCCCAAAAGAACAAGAGCCCAGGACCTGATGGATTCCCTGGGGAATTCTACCAAACATTCAAAGAAGAAATAACACCTATTCTCCTGAAGCTGTTTCAGAAAATATAAAGAGAAGGAAAACTTCCAGACTCTTTCTATGAAGTCAGCATTACTCTAATCCCCAAACCAGACAAAGGCCCCATCAAAAAGAACTTCAAACCAATATCGCTGATGAATATGGATGCCAATATTCTTAACAAGATCCTTGCTAACAGGATCCAACAATACATTAAAAAGACTATCCACCATGACTAGGTGGAATTTATCCCAGGGATACAAGGGTGGATCAACATTCATAAATCAATCCACCTGATAGAACAAATCAATAAGAAAAGAGAGAAGAACCACATGGTACTCTCAATTGATGCAGAAAAGGCATTTGACAAAATACAACATCCGTTCCTGATTAAAACTTTTCAAAGTATAGGTAGGGATAGAGGGAACATTTCTCAACCTTATAAAATATATCTACAAAAAACCCAAAGCAAATATCACTCTCAACTGGGAAAAACTGACAGCCTTCTCTCTGAGATCAGGAACAAGACAAGGATGACCACTCTCACCACTACTGTTCAACATAGTGTTAAAGTCCTAGCAACAGCAATCAGACAACAGAAAGAAATAAAAGGTATTCAACGTGGCAAAGAAGAAGTCAAACTTTCTCTCTTTGCAGATGACATGATACACTATATGGAAAACCCAAAAGACCCTACCCTCAACTACTAGAACTCATACAACAGTTCAGTAATGTGGCAGGATACAAAATCAAGCACAGAAATCAGTTGTGTCTTTATAACTAACAATGAAATATAGAAAGGGAAATCAGAGAATCAATTCCATTTACTAAAGCACCCAAACCATAAGATACTTAGGAATAAGTCTAAGCAAAGAAGTTAAGGATCTGTACTCAAGGAAATATAAAACACTCATGAAAGAAACTGAAGAAGACACAAAAAGATGGAAGAGCATTCATGCTTATGGATCAGAAGAATAAGCATTATTAAAATGTCAATACTGCCCAAACCAATCTATACTTTCAATGCCATCCCAATCAAAATTCCACCAACATTTTTCAAAGCATTGGATCAAACAATCCTAAAATTTATATGGAACTAAAAAAGATCCCGAATTGCTAAGGAATTGTTGAAGGAGAAAAACAAAACTGGGGGCATCATGTTACCTGTTTTCTGGCTTTATTACAAAGCTGTGATTACCAAGACAGCATGGTACTGGCACAAAAACAGAAAAATAGACCAATGGAACAGAGTAGAGAGTCCAGATATGGACCCACAAATCTATGGTCAAATCATCTTTGACAAAGCAGGAAAAAATATCCAGTGGAAAAAAGACAGTCTCTTCAGTAAATGGTGTTTGGGGAATTGGACAGCTACATATATAAGATTGAAACTAGACCATTATCTTATGCCACACACAAAGATAAACTCAAAATGGATGAAAGACCTCAATGTGAGGCAGGAATCCATCAAATACCTGGAGGAGAACATAGTCAGTAACCTCTTTGACATCGGCCATAGAAACTTCTTTCAAGATACATCTCCAAAGACAAAGGAAACAAAAGTGAAAATGAACTTTTGGGAGTTCATAAAAATAAAAATCTTCTGCACAGCAAAGGAAACAGTCAACAAAACAAAAAGACAACCCATGGAACGGGAGCGGATATTTGCAAATGACACTACAGACAAAGGGCTGATATCCAAGATCTATAAAGAACAACTCAAACTCAACACCCAAAAAGAATATGAACACATCAAAAAATGGGCAGGGGACATGAAGAAGCACTTCTCCATAGAAGACATACAAATGTCTAACAGACACATGAAAAAATGTTCATCATCAGTAGCTATCAAAGAAATTCAAATCAAAACCACATTGAGATACCACCTTACACCAGTCAGAATGGCCAAAATTAGCAAGTCAGGAAACAACAAATGTTGGAGAGACACAGCCTCTGGACAGCCACACACAAAATTACAGTGCACACAAAAATAGACTCAAAATGGCTGAAAGACTTCAATGTGACACAGGAATCCATCAAAATCCTTGAGAATAATACAGGCAGCAACCTCACTGACATCAGCTGCAACAACTACTTCCTAGAAACATTGCCAAAGGCAAGGGAAGCAAGGAAAAAAATGAACTATTGAGATTTCTTCAAGATTAAAAGCTTTTGCACAGCAAAGGAAACAGTCAACAAAACCAAAAGACAACCAAAAGAATGGGCAAAGATTTAAAAATGACATATCAGATAAAGGGCTAGTGTCCAAAATCTATAAAAAACTTATCAAACTCAACACCCAAGAACAAATAATTTAATCAAGAAATCGGCAGAAGACACGAACAGACATTTCTCCAAAGAATACATCCAAATGGCCAACAGACACATGAAAAACATCCCTCAGCATCAGGGAAATACAAATCAAAACCACAGTGAGATACGACCTGTTAGAATGGCTAAAATTAACAAGTCAGGAAACTACAGATGTTGGTGAGGATGTGGGGAAAGGGGAGCCCTCTTACATTGTTGGTGCGAACGTAAGCTGGTGCAACCACTCTGGAAAACAGTATGGAGATTCCTCAAAAAGTTGAAAATAGAGTGACCTTATGAACCAGCACTCACACTACTTATTTACCCTAAATATACAAATGTAGTGACCTGAATGTTTCTAGCAGCAATGCCAACAATAGCCAAACTATGGAAAGAACCTAGATGCTTATCAAAAGATGAGTAGATAAAGATCAACAGATGAATGGATAAAGATTGATATATATATGGAATACTATGCAGCCATCAAACCCCCCCAAAATCTTGCCATTTGCAAGAACATAGATGGAACTCGAGGGTGTTATGCCATGCAAAATAAGTCAATCAAAGAAAGACAATTATCATATGATCTCGCTGATAGGAATATAAGAGGCGGGCAGGGGTTCATGGGGGGAAGAGAAGGAAAATTGAAACAACATGGGATCAGGAGGTAGACAAACCATTAGAGACTCTTAATCTCAGGAAACAAAATGAGGGCTGCTGGGGGGGTTGGGGGTGGGGGCGTAGGGTGGCTAGGTGGCTGGGTGGCTGAGTGATGGACATTCAGGAGGGTATGTTTTATGGTGAGTGCTGTAAATTGTGTAAAACTGATGATTCACAGACCTGTACCCCTGAAACAAATAATACATTATATATTATTAATAATAAAGCAAACAAAAAAATCAATGGAATTTAAAAAAAGCAAACTTGAAGAAAAGAAAACCCACTAAACAATAAAGATAGATACCAAAAATGTACATTACAGTTCAGGAAATTACTCAACTCTCAAACTGTACAATATATCCCAAAGGAAAAGAGAGAGACAGACAGAGATAGAAAGAATACATGTAACTGACACCTTGGGTACATTGTTATGAAAAGTTCCAAATGCATATTTTTACTGAGATTCAATTAACTTGGCATGCAAATACCCATTTAGGTTTTTATATTTTCAGACTAGCATCACAACCACCACAATAATTTTGAAGATTTTCATCATTCTAAAATAAAACTTTATATTCATTAACAAGTACTCTAAATTTACCCTAATCCTCCAGCACTAAGCAAGCCCTAGTCTATTTTCTATCTCTATGGATTTGATGTCCTGAATATTTCAAAAAAGAAGAATCATACAATATGTCGTCTTATATGAGGGGATTATTTCTCTTAACACATTTTCAAGGCTTATCCATGTCATTACATGTATCAGTACCTTATTCCATTTTTATTGTTTCATAATACTCCACTGTATGTATATGTCATTTTTTTTAACATGGCTGTATACTTTCCTCTCTCTTGAGTATATATCTAGCAATGCAATTCCTAGTAACTCTGTTTAATATTTTGAGGAACCACAGGATTGCTTTCTAAAATGACTGCATAATTTTATATTCCAGCCAGCAATGTATAGTGATTACCATTTCTCCACATCTTCAACAAAATTTTCTATTTTTTGTTTTGTTTTTGATTACTGCCATCTTATTGGATGTAAAATGGTATCTCATTGTGATTTCAATTATTGTTTCCATGATGGTTAATAATCTGAAGCAAATTTCCATATGCTTATTGACTACCTTTATTTCTTCTTTGGAAAAAATGTTTTTGGATAAGTGCCAAATTTTGAATTCAATTAGTTTATCTTTCTAATATTTAGTGGTAAGAATTCTTCACATATTCTAGATATAAGCCTCTTACAAGAGATATGATTTCCAAATAGTTTTCTCCTATTCTGTAGATTGTCCTTTCACTTTTCTGATGGTGGTTTTTCATACATGAAGATGTTTAATTTTGTTGATGTCCAATGTATCTAGGATTTCTTTCCCCATTGCATTATCTTGGCATATTTACCAAAAATTAATTGACCATAAGCATACATGCTTATTTCTGAAATACCAATCCTATTCCATTTAGCTATATTTCTATCCTCCTACCAGCAACACACTCTCTTGATTACAGTACATTGTTAGTAAAATTTTGAAATTGAGATGTGTGTATATACCAAGTTTGTTCTTATTTTTCCAAACTTTGGCTTTTCTGGGTCCCTAATATTGCTATATCGATTTTAGAATCATGTTGTCAATGTCTGCAAAGAATAGAGTTGGAATTTTGAAAGGCATTGTACTGAATCTGTAGATCAATTTGGGGAGTATTGTCTAATCTATTAACATGTGATTTTTCCATTTAGCAAATGCTTTCAACAATGTTCTATAGCTTTTACCATATAGGTTTTACATTTATTTTAATATATTTATTTGTAAGTATTTTAATTTTTTATGATATAAATAGAATCAAAGTTCATTTTTTAATTGTCCTCCAATAATGTATAGAAATACAATTAACTTTTTTATATTGATCTTTGTCAAACATGTTGAATTCATTTATTCTAAAATATTTTAGTAAATTCATTAGGAATTTTTATACACTAAAGATATCTTAGAATAAATGTTATTGTACTTATTATTTTCCTATTTGAATGTTTTCATTTATTTTTGTAGAGCAACTTCCTTCCCTACCTAGATATTCTAGTACAATTGTTATAAGAAATGCTAAAATTGCACATCCTTTTTTTGTTTCTCATGTTAAGGAGAAAACATTTAGTCATTGACCATTACCTATATTAACAGTAGTTTTTTCATACTTCCCTATATAAGGTTGAGGAACCTTATTTTATTTTATTTATTTATTTATTTATTTATTTTAAGGAACCTTATTTTATTTTTATTTTGATGAGGTGTTCTTTTTTTAATCATAAAACAATGTTGAATTTTGTCAAGTATTGGTCTTAAAGATTGAGTTGGGACCTTTTTTTCTCCTCGAATATTTGGAAAACTCTGTTTTTGTAGAGAACTGGTATTAATTCTTCTTAAACGTTAGAACTAATCAGTAAATATATCTGAGCTGTATTGTTCATTTGGGAACATTTAAATTACTAATTCAGTCTCTTTACTAGTTATGCAAGGTCTATTCAGATTTTCTGTTTCTTGTTGAGTTAGTTTTAGTAGTTTATGGGCTTAATGGAATTTGTCCAATTCATCTAAGCTATATAATTTTTCCTTATAAAGTTATTCATATTATTCACTTATAATCCTTTCCTATTTCTGTAATAGCTACAATAGTGTTTCTTTTTCTTTCATGACTTTAATAATCTAGCTTCCTCCCATTATTATTACTATTATCATTAATTATTATCATCATCATTGTTGTCAAATCAAGACAGATTTTGTTAAATTAGTTGATCCTTTTAAAACATCAAAGTTTGACTTTGTTGATTTTCCTATTGTTTTCCTATATATATTGAATACCACTCTGATCTTTAACATCCCTTCATTTCTATTTGCATTATTTTTAATTTGCACTTATTTTTCCAGTGTTTCAGGAGAAATATCAAGATGATAATTTTATATATTGCTTCTTCTGTCTTTTTTCTATTGTTATATAAGTTTCAGGTGCATAAATTTATAATTCGCCATCTGTATACACTCCAAAGTGACAACTACCACAAGCCTAGTTACCATTGATCATTATACAGTTGGTCCCCTTCACTCATTTTACTTATTCCCGTCTGGTAACTACTGGACTGTTCTCTGTATCCATGAATTTGATTTTAATTTTGTTTGTTCATTTTTTTAAAAGATTTTATTTATTTAATTGAAAGAGAGAGAGATCACAAGTAGGCAGAGAGGCAGGCAGACAGAAGAGGAAGTAGGCTCCCTGCTGAGCAGAGTGTCTGATGGGGGCCTCTATCCCAGGACCCTGAGATCATGACCTGAGCCGAAAGCAGTGGCTTAACCCACTGAGCCACCCAGGCACCCTGTTCATTTTTTTTTTTTTTTTAAGATTCCACATAGAAGTAAAAATATATGGTATTTGTCTCTCATGTTTGACTTATTTCATTTGGCACACACAATGTCCATTCATGTTGTCCCAAACAACATTTCATTCTTTATGACTGAATAGTACTACATGTGGTATAAATATACCACAACTTTTTTTCCATTTATCCATTGAAAAATATTTAGGTTGCTTTCATATCTTGGCTATTATAAATAATGCTGCAATGAACATAGGGGTGCATATATCTTTTCAAATTGTGTTTTCATTTCTTTACATTTTTTAAAATTTTAATTCCAGTATAGTTAACATTCAGTGTTATATTAGTTTCAGGTGTATGCAATATAGTGATTTGACAATACACATTACTCAGTGCTCATTATGATAAATGTACTCTTAATCTCCTCCCCTATTTCACCCATTCACCCACCCACTTCCCCTCTGATAACAGTCAATTTGTTCTTTATAGTTAAGAGTACATATTTTTTTTTTTTGGTTTCTCTCTCTCTCTGTCCATTTGTTTTGTTTCTTAAATTCCACATATGAGTGAAATTATGGTGTTTGTCTTTCTCTCACTTATCACACACACACACACACACACACACACACACACACACACACACACATATCTGTATATAGTCTCACATCTTCTTTATCCATTCATGGGTTGACAGATATTTGGGTTGCTTCTATATTTGAGCTATTGTAAATAATGCTAAAATAAACATAGGGGTACATATGTTTTCAAATTGGCATTTTCATATTTGTTGTGTTAATTAATATCTAGTAATACAATTACTAGATCATATAACAATTCTATTTTTAGTTTTATGAGAAACCTCAATATTGTTTTCCACAGTAGCTGCACCAGCTTGCATTTCTACTAACAGTTCATGAGAGGTTCTTTTCCTTCATGTCCTCATCAATACTTGTTTTTCTTGGGTTGTTGATTTTAGCCATCCTGACAGATGTGAGATGCTATCTCATTGTGGTTTTGATTTTCATTAACCTGATGATGAGTGCTACTGAGAATCTTTTCATCTGTCTGTTGGACATCTGTGTGTCTTTGAGAAAATGTCTGTTACTATCTTTTGCTCATTTTTATTTGGATGTTGAGACTGATTATGATAATGATTTGTCATTGAGTTGTGTAGGTTCCTTATGTATTTTGGATACTAATGCTTTACTGGATAGGTCATTTGCAAGTATTTCCCCCCATTTGGTAGGTTGTCTTTTAGTTTTGTTGATTGTTTTCTTTATTATGCAGAAATATTTTATTTTTATATAGTCTCAATAGTTTATTTTTGCTTTTGCTACCCTTGCCTCAAGACACATATCTAGAATAATGTTGCTTCAGCTGATTTCAGAGAAATTACTGCCTGTGCTCTATTCTAGGATTTTTGTGGTTTTAGTACTCAATTCAGGTCTTTAATCCATTTTGAATTTACTTGTGTTTATGATGTGAGAAAGTGGTCCAGATGATTCTTCTTCTTCTTCTTCTTCTTCTTCTTCTTCTTCTTCTTCTTCTTCTTCTTCTTCTTCTTCTTCTTGCATGTTGCTGTCCAGTTTTCCCAACAACATTTATTGTAAGAGTCTCTTTCCTATTGCATATTACATGTTCTTGGTTCTTGTTTTCTTTATTGAAGATTAGTTGACCATATAATTGTGGATTTATTTATGGGCTCTCTACTCTCTTCCATTGGTCTATGTGCTTATTTTTGTGCCAATACATACTGTTTTGATTACTACAGCATTGCAGTATATCTTGATATCTGAGATTGTGATACCTCTAGTTTTGTTCTGCTTTTTCAAGGTTGCTTTGGCTACTATGGACCTTTCATAGTTCCATAAAAATTTAATATTATTTGTTCCAGTTCTGGGAAAACTGCAGTTGGTATTCTGATAAAAATTGCATTAAATTTTTAATTTCTTTGGATAGTATGGGCATTTTAACTTGTTCTTCCAATCCATGAGCATGCAATATCTTTCCATTTGTTTGTATTATCTTCAATTGATTTTATCAGTGTTTTAAAGTTTACAGGGTACAGATCTCTCACCTCTTTGGTTAAGTTTATTCCTAGATCTTTTATTATTTTTGGTGCAGTTGTAAATGGGATTGTTTTCTTAACTTCTCTTTTTGTTACTTGATATAAGTGTAGAGAAATGCAACAAATTTCTGTATATTGATTTTTTATCCTTCAAACTTACTGAATTCTTTGATATGTCTTGTAGGGGATGGTGCATGATCCGCCCTTCCCTCCATGCCCAAGCCACCAGAAATTCTGGTGGAAGTACCTGTGAATGTGCATGAAAGCCCAGAGGGGCTTTCACTGCCTAGAATCTGAAAAGCCACTTACCCTGTGGTTCAGGGCAATATGTCCAAAACGTATAGTTCCATTTAATCCTCCATATCTCTTATCTGTATTTCTTGATCCCTGTGCCTCAATGGTCTCAACTTCTGTGAGTTTAAGCAATCACTCTACCCTGCAGTAACAATACTAATCCTGTCTCTAGGGTGGGTGCAAAAGCAGTTAAAGATTTAACTGTACCACCCAACTTCCTCCTCATGTGGGAATAATAAAAGACTGGGACCCTTGACAGTCAAGAGAGATGGAGAGAAACTGAGAGACTGGGAGACAAAACCCCATGAGATGGAGAGAAACTGAGAGACTGAGAGAGGAAGAAGGAAAGCAGAGTGAAGAGACAACGCCATGAGACAGAGAGAGACTGAGAGCCGACTGAGAGACTGAGAGACAGAGAGATAAAGGCAGAGGGCCTGTGAGGAAGCAGCAAGAGAGCTTTAGAGGAGAGAGCAGGAGAGCTGGCAAACAGCAAGAGATCCTGCTTCAACAGACCTCCTGGCTCGGGTGTGTTTTTGGCCGCCAACACTCATCATCCTGCTCGACCCCACCTTTTTCCCCTGGCTGGACCAGGGGAGAAACCTCAAACCTCATAGCCCAGGAAGGAGCTACAATGTCTAACAGTTTTTGGGTGGGGACTGTAGAATTTCCTCTATATGCTATGTTATCTGCAAATAATGAATATTTTAATTGTTCCTTACCAATTTTGATGCCCCTCTCTACATCTGCCATACCGCTCCTTCCTTGAAACAGTCCCATGGAACCATTTGGCTCCCCACCATGTCTCTGCCATTCTTACCATCTTTGATTTGGCCACTTCTCTACAGTTAGCTGTGGAAAGTCTGGTCTGCCAGTCATTGGGTAGTTTCTTAGGTTATTTATGTTGATATGGGTGTTATGTGGTTGTATCCTTGGCACAAGGTGAGCTTAGCCTCCTCCTACTCTGTCATCTCCCCAGGAAGTCCTAGTATTTTCATATTCTTCAGATAAACAGAAAAGAAATAGTTGGCTCATGTGGTAATTCTATTCTAATTTTTTTTTGGATATTTCCATAGTTTTCCACAGTGACAGCACTAACTTACAATCTCACAAACAGTGTACAAGGATTTTCTTTTCTCTATATCTTCTCCAGTACTTTGGAGGATAATTTCTTATCCTTTTTTTCTTCTTCTAATGTATTTTTTTATTGTTACTTAATTTTTTTTTTCCAGTGTTCCAAGATTCATTCCCCATTCCCCACACCCAGTGCTCCACGCTTTAGGTGTCCCCAGTACCCACCACCAGGCTCTCCCATCCCTCCATCCCCCTCCCTCCAAGTCCCTCAGTTTGTTTCTGTGTCCAAAGTCTCTGTTGTTTCGTTTCTCTCCCTGGATTACCCTAGTTCCCCTTTACTTTCCTTCACCCAGTGTCCTCCTGGTTACCCCTCATGCACCGCAAGTAAGTGAAACCATGCAATACTTGACTTTCTCTTCTTGGCTTATTTCACTCAGCATAATCTCTTTCAGTCCAGTCCATGTTGCTACAAAAGTTGGATATTCATCCTTTCTGATAGAGGCATAGGATTCCATTGTATATATGTACTACATCTTCTTTATCCATTCATCTGTTGATGGGCACCTTGGCTCTTTCCACAGTTTGGCGATTGTGGCCAT